>CAUHTR010007741.1:0-25179 GCA_959609185.1 Schmidtea polychroa
TAAAGCGCAGGATTAGAGTGTTTTACTATTGTTATGTAGGCAAGCCACTTTTAGGATTAATGTCATCCTATTGTGCTATTTGAACCTATCAAGTGTCCTACACTTCTTCAACCTCTGTAAGCAGACTTTATGTTTGAGTTAGGTGGTCTTTTAGATGAGTCCACAAATCATCGTTTGTTTTTCTAATCCTTTCCTGAAATTTCAATGTTGGTCATATGTTTTCCTTGATCCATGTATCAATTTCATTTGTATTAAGTTTGTATCAATTTCCTTCTCATTTCCATAGTGTAATTATATGTGTTTCCCTATTGTCTTATTATCTCACTATTTCTTATGTCCCATGTTTTAGGGAGCAAATGATAAAAGTGTATATTTTGTTGATATTCTGTTTTATTATGTATTTCTTTCGCATCTTCCTTATATTTAATTATGTTTGGATTTCTGGCTTTTTCAATTGCTACTTCTTCGTCAAATGGACATATTATATCTATGATCATAATTTTTTCTTTGAGGTGTACCACTAAGTTGGGTGTTAAGTTTTCGCTTAATTCTTTAGGTACCGAGTCTTTTTCAAAGTGTATATTTTTCTATTTTAGTATTCCCGTTAATATGTTAACAATGCAGTTGTGATTTTCTATCCTACTCCATTATTCTGGTAGGCAGTGATTGACGATATGACTTGCTGATTCCTTGTAATCATATTTCCTACATTATGTACTGCCTATTCTTCGTCCTTTGTTTGCTTGTTTCATATTAGGAATCTCCTTTCTCTGTTCTGTAATAAATTTTAATGTGATCCCATGCTTCTTTTGTAGAGTTTTTATTGACTCCCTAACTCTTGCAATCCATGTGGTTTTTACATTACTATTCCTTTTGTGTTTATATGTCCCGTTTAACCATTTTATTATGTCCTCTTTTCTTAGATTAGCAATCTCAATAAGTTCGTCTTGGATTATAATTCTTATCCTAGGTAAGTATATATGACGTCACCCATTGTAGTATTCACCATGAAGTGCCAAATTAATGCACATCAATTTTAAAACTGTTTTAGATATTTGTTAATTTATTTGAATGTTTACAATTTTGTGCAATGAAATGGGTAATGAACACAATAAGCCCCTTTTACACAGTGAAGTTCGTTGGTTATCAGGTGGAAAAGTGTTAGTTCGACTCTTGAAGTTGCTAGCAAAGTTGTCATGTTTAGCTCCTTTTGTAAGTATGTACAAAGTGAATGCTATAAAGAAGAAATTAAAACTCATTTTGAAAGATTTGTAACAAAACAAAACTGATGCATTTCCATCTCTAGAAGAGTTTTTGTCAAAGAAGAATTTGATATTACAGCCTGAATAGAGTTCAGATATAAAACAACACTGCTATCAATTGATTTAGAATTTTATAAAAATACTTTCCCAAAAACTTCTCAAATAAAAACTAGATCAGGAACCCATTTTCAACTGAAGAGAAAAATATTTAGAACGGTCATTTGATGGGGAACTCCAAAATGAATTCAAGAAGGGTTTATCGATTTTTGGCTAAAAATAAGAATGAACATGCCTTGATATTTGAAGAAGCTATGATATTTTAATGAAAATTTAAAAACAAATATTAAACTTGTTTGCTCTGAAACGAGTGCATCCATCCCTCCCTCCCATTCATTGATTTGTGGTTAAATATATTCGTGTTTTGATAGCTCATTCTTGCCGGATTTGGGTTATTATGTAGAATAATTTCATATTTTAATGTTTCACTAAACCAAATAGATGTTAGCAGGAAAGGAAAACCTGAAACAAATAAGTCACCATTATCATCTATATAATAATTCACAAATAATTCTCACCTCCTACAATAAAATCAATAATCAGTACATGCGAGTCACATAAAATCAATATAAATATGATGCGTTACGGGCGTTACATATCAGTGACCCCTCTCATCCCCCCCCCTCGGATTTCCTAGCCAATAAAAGAAAAGACAAAAATCGATTTATTCATCTACAATTTGCCAGAATCACAGAAATCAAAAATTTCTCGATCAATTCGACAATTTGATCCGCCTGACTCGCCGGGCGATCCTGAGAACTCTCGCCAACAGAATCCAGACGAGAGGGAAAAGGGCAATCGACAATCCGACGGCCAATGGAATTCCGAGCGATCTGATTGGATGAATCCTTGACAGGAACATTTGGCAAATGCATTGCTCCTGTTGCGAGCGGATACTCGCCTCCAATCCTGCAACTCGCTGGCTGATCGATTCGATATCATCCTGCAAATAATCGATTATTATTATTATTACTTCATGGGGTGCACTGCTCCCCTCCCCTCCCCCCCAGTTTCTCCACCTCTCCTATTTGTTACCTGAAGGCGTTTAATCGTTTCCAAAGCATCGAAATCCCCAAAGAACGTAGGAGCTACTTCATAGAAAGAGGTTTCGGAACCTTTGTCACTGATGGACTCGCAACTGCCAGACGCTTTCAACTCGACATGCTGATAAGAATTCAATTCATAGTTTTCCTCGTGGGGATTCTCATCGACAATTTCATAAAAGCTGCCTAAAGTCTGAATAAAATTCCCGACTTCTGCTGAATGAGGCATCGTTTCGATAACCTGAATAAAGTGATTTCAAATCCAAATTGTTATGTTGATATTAATTTACTTTTTTTAACTCTTCGACATAAAGAAGCATTGCTTGGTTATTGGACATAGTTCCCATGCTATTCCAGGAGTCCCATTTTGCTCGACCGACAACGTCCCAGAATCCCGGTCGAGAGATATTGCATTTTCCAAAAACTGCTTGTTTGTACAATGAATAGAATCGAAGCATTAATTCATTTGATGGCTGATACGTTTGATTTTTCGGTAAATTTTTAATTACTTCCACTGCAGCATTAAATTTTTCTTTTATATTAGACATTGGAAAAACTTATTTGCATTAAATAATTCAATTAAATATTATCAGTTTAAAATTTCCGCATGTTTTTTTATTAATTTTTAATATAAAAACATTCTAATTTACAATTACAAATAAAATATTTAATTAAATATTAGTTGAGAAATACAACTAAATGAGGTAATAACTTATAAATATTTTTAGGAATATTTTAAGATTAATTAACCATATGAAAATAAGAAATAAATTTCATTATTAATTGTCTTAATTTCGCTTGATGCTTTTCCAATTTTTATAAAAAATTTAAAGCTTAAATGTATTAGATCTAGTACTAAAAAGTTTTAATTAAAATATTAATTAAATACTATAAATATTTCCGCTTTGAGAATATATATTATTGGGCAATAACCAGGGGTTGGCTTCCAAACTTTGAACAACCGGCTCGCTATTAAAAAGACGATAAAAACGGTAAATGAGTACATTGTCTTCATCGAGTTCTGTTTTTTGACATTTAAGAAAGACAATAAATTTCTTTGCATTCTTCATTTTTGTAATAAAAAAAATCTAAAATATAAATACTGCCATTATATTCACACAATTTTTAGATGAAGTTAGATTTTATATTATTTACAAATAATAATTTATAATTGTCTATTTATGTAAATTAAAAATTTAATTTTACTTTTCTTAGCAACTAGAATAATTAGTATTAAGGTGGTATTAACCACGTACTAACGATTGAGCCCCGGCTCGTCGTTGATAAAATGAAGAAAATAAAAATCTTAGAATTTTAAGGGTGAGAATCTCTCCCCTTTTTTGCCTTAATGGCAATTATGTATATTAAAATAAAATTTGAGTTTTATTTTATTTTGTATTGTCAATTCACTAAACAAATTAGATTTTATAGTAAATAAAATCTATAGAAAACGAGCAAATTATAAAAAAATAAAGTTGCAACAAGTAACGAAGGAATTAATAAAGCGGGCTATACCATGTGCAGTGTGCCGAAGCTTCACAACTTGTGCCTCACTCACAGGCAAGAGCCAAGCTCTTCGTATTTTACGTACGCACATGACATGTTGTAGGGTATGTAGCACATCGGCGCGATGTGCATATTTTGCATAAAATATTATTAAAATAGCTTATTTTTGGTTTTGAGGTCATTTAACAAGTGGCTCGCCGAGTTTCAAAAATTTTAACAACCGACCCGCGCAAGCCAACCCCTGGCAATAATTAGGAAATTAGCTCGGTTGTTGGAATAGAAAACGATAAAGCAACGCGTGAGAAATGCGAAGATTTAAATCTGAAACGAAAATCAATGAAATGATGCAAAATAAATAAATCGGAATAAAAAAAGAGAAATAAAAAAATAAAAAATAATAGCAAGTGGTAGAGAAATAGAACGAACAAATGAGTGGTAGAGACAGAAGTTTATGTGGAAAATGAACAAATTAAGGAAAGTACAAATCCTTAAGTCATGGAAAAGCACAAACAGAAAATAATTGCTGATAGGAACACGAGGTTGGGAAAATCAAAAAACGCATTAATAAAAAAGAATGAAGAATTAATAAAGATCATAAGTACGATTCTTTGCCATGCAATTTATTGTTTCATGCCTGATATATGTCATTCAATTGCCAGTAAATATTTCTATGTTTACCCAGTTGTCGACTTTTGAAGATCAATTAACATTTTTCAATTTCAGTACCCGATTAGTTTTCGAATGAGCATAAATATATAGGTCTTAGGATGAAGCTATATTATAAAGGAAAATTCGCAATCGAAATGATTAGACGAGTGGCGACCAGGGAACAGGAGAGACAAACTTATATTTCAAAAAACAAGAAACCGTGCGAAAAAATGGGAAATAAACGAATATGATGAGACTGATTTAGAATCGATATATGATAATACCCAAGAGAGGTCAGGGACGAATATCGAATGATGACAAGCTATTTTTTCAAAATGCAAAACACAATGACAACAAAAAATTTGTTTTTTATGTTTAATGCTCAAAGAGTTAATTATAAGTGAAGTTAAACCTGAATGACAACCTCTCATAGCGACCATATGCCGCGACGTTTGGCAAGTGGAACTTTTCCAAAGTCTTATGTACTGATTGGTAAAAATTTGAAACTGAAAGCATAATGACCTAGTCTAGTAATTCTTCGGTTACGTTCAATGCTGTGTTCATGCCACTAACAAAATTAGCAAGTATCAGAGTTATACGTAGATTCATCCAAACAAATAGAAAGATATTCATATGTATGACTAAGTTTGATTAAATTGATCGCGAATTTTCTGCCATTTCATCATTTCGACCGCGATACGTTTAAAATGCTGGATAGATAACTTTTCCAGCGACTATTTTGAGACATTCTTATATTACATTACCGTCAAAAAAGCTTTTAGTTTATTAGATAAAATGTGGCTTATTTCATTGCTTATTTCAGCCGACAGTTTTATGAATAAACTCTGTTGCCACATTAAGCTATTTTGTATTATACTTAACTTGTTTTTTCTTAACTGACCGCTAAACTTTTCATATTTTTCTGCATGCTTTGGAATGTAGTAAAAAAATCTAACGCATTCGAAAATCAAGTAGTCGGCAGTAAAGCGCGCTCATAATCAGTGCTTTTGAAATATTCCAAATGTAGTATCGATATGTTGGGTTATTGGGTTGGTGACAATGTTTGTAAATTCAAACTTTTACTCTGACTCCATAGCGTGTTTATTAATTCACAATTCAACACTCTCGAACACGATAAGCTTTATTAATATCCACACGGTATTGTACAGATTTATATTACAACCAAAAGTACTATAAACCAATTTATCACACAGAGCTTATTTCGACACTACGTGAAGAATAGCCCTTTCTGTAACCACAACAATAATCACTAGCCGTCAACTACTCAATTACAGGGTATGTTGATCGATTTGTCCTATTTGCTTTGACCACCAATTTATTTACTCCATTTCCACTTTATATTCAATTTTACAAAAGATTCTCGTCACTTCTCGTTTCACTCTGTTCTGAACTCTGTTTATTTCTCCCTTTAAATGTTCCTTTAAATTCTCCCTCTGATTCTCTTCTTTAACTCTCAAAATTTAATTCTCCTTTTAAGTCTCGTTTTCTCTCGTTGTCTCGGTTTTTGTCTCTAATTTTGTTCTACTTTCGTTTCTAATTTTGTTCTGCTTTTGTTCTGATTTCTCGGTCATCTATTTCGCCTTATATAGTCTGTTTCATTTGTGGCACTGGTGACATATTCTGTTTTCCATTATCCTTTTCCTCTGCGTCAGCCTTATCTCTGGCAGATATCAAGATGTGCCTGTTTTTCTTTTGTCATGCTGTGCCGACTTTTGCTATCTTTGACAAGCTGCCAAGATACGGCTTTCCCATATTTTGTTTTTCTGGAATTTTAAATTCCACCTTCATTTGTACTTCTTAATAAACAATGACCTTTGTTTTAATTTCTCGTTTGTTTTCTTTTATTTGATTTCTGTTTCTCATTTTTCATTTCTTTTTACTTCCGTTTTCTTTTAGCTTTAACACACAACCGGAGGAAAGTATTTTTTTAACTCGTGTTGTTGGAACCCTCGACTGCGGCTCAGGTAAAAATCTTGAAATTCGTTAAAAAATAATTTTCTTCTAGTTCCTTATTTAACTATTGAATCAATTTTAACTGCATTAGGATTAGAAAAATGGAGAAACACAACATCAACATTTGTGATACCATGCGCAGACCACAAAATATTGTGTGTCAGGCGGCAGGTTAAACATCCATGTTCTAAATCAATTTTCACTATCTTTATAATTTTCATAAATTCCGGTTAGATTTTGTACAAAAATTGTTAACAAACTTTTCTCTAAATTTAAAATTTTTTTCATTTTTAATATGATTTTGATTAATTTTACAAAATGTTAATTTGAAAATTTTTAAAAATCTAATTCCCCCTCCTCAATAAAGATGTCAAATTTTAAAGTTCTTCTACTCTTATCCCAAAAAACTAAAAAAAAGGAAATTTAATTAGAAAACTTTGTAATGTTTCGACAGAAAGGAATCGCCCCCTCCCCTAATTTGCATGATTCTATCCATATCACAAAAGAATAAATCATAAATATTTAATTGAAAAAATAAATTCCAAATCAAATTTGCATGATCGGATCAACGATTATTCATCACATATCAGATCAAATTAACAAACGCGTTGATCGGTTCCCATGTATGATCTGACAATTTGTGATTAAATGTGATCATTGAATGAATTTGCAACTGTAAATGTCAATGATGACAGGTGAAATGATTAAATGTGTTTAATAATAAATTCCATTGATAATCTTGAGATGGGGGGGGGTGCAAAAATATCAAAAGATTTAAATAAACCTAATTAGTTATCATAACAATTGCTTTGATTCGATGCAATTTGATCATTCATCCTAAATTGTGGATCACTTCCATATTTTCTTCAGTTTTCCCGCAACCCGGGAAATATATTTTTTACGCTTCCCCTTACATTATAAATGCGTGAGCATAACAAAATTCGGTGGATTATAGATAATCAAAATCACCTTTTCGTGCAGTTTCCATGATAACCAAAAATACAACGCTTTCTTACTACTTAACACACATTGAATACAGAACGTTGGTAATGTGTATTCGATGTCCCTGCTGGCGTTTGACGCTCAACGAAAAACATCTTGGGCAAAAACTGAATTTAGGCCCAAATATTAATAACATGATCGGAATGCGACGGAAAATAACACGCAGACACAACACTAAGTAAAGTTAAAACAAACACACGTAAAACATCAAGTTAACACAAATAAAAGAACTTACACAACACCAAAATTATTAAACACAAAAATAAATGAAAATAAGAAAGTAAGTAGGATAATTAAATTAGATGTAGGCGAAAGTATGTCTATGAGTTAGGAGATTATGATACTTGTTGCAAATGGATGATGAATGATTGGTGAATCATCCTGCCTGGAATATGATTAAATGTCAATGTGACGATAGGTGCCATGGAATGGAAGTCTAATGGATAACTGCGTCTTGGATGGTTGATGACCACCTTTAGATAATAGACTATAAAAGGAAATACAACTTAAATGAAGTATGAAGTTATCGGAGAAGGTAATTAAAATTATCGAATAAATTTAAGTCAAAGTTAACAAAGCAACTAGATCAAATTTACAAATCATTGAAACCAGAAGCAGTAATGGTTGTTAACTTCAAATTGTATTGTAAACGTGCTATTTCTCCCGAAGGGTTATAATAAACACTCAATTTGTCGTTGTAACAGACAATTCTTTGTGTCGCTGTAAACTTGTAATAAATTGTGTTGATCAATAAAGTTCTTCCCGTCATCTCTGTAATCCAGCTCAAGAACATTATAGACCGAAGGCATTGACTGACAATAAATAGATGGTTTCTTCGTAGCAGGATTTATTAAATATTAATCAAGAACATTGTAAGATAAGCCTTTTACTGCGAAGTATATATTTAATAAAATGAAAATATGTTGTATTATAACCCTTATCAATTTCTTGGAATTTAGCTGTTTCAATTTTTAAATGCTTGATCTTCTTTTTATTTTCATTTTCTCTCTTTTTATTAATTGAAAAAAGTCATTCTAGGTTGTCTTCTTCCTTGTTAATTGAGAATGAAACAAGTAGTTTCTTTTTAAGCCATTTTAAAATGGCTGTTTCTTTCTTTTTTTCTCAATTATTTTGTGACAAACCTTTAGGGATAGTATCTGATAAGTAGTGTTGTTCCATTTGATTTGTATGTAAACGCTACTCATACAGTCGCTTTACAGTATATTTCGACAGTTTTTCTATCATCATCAAGTAAAATAGAATAACTATAAAAATTAAGATCCTTGTTTGGATCGGTATATTTTTATTTAAAAATATAATAATTTTATTAACTAATCTAATAAGTACAACTAATAATAAATTATAATGGATTGACGTATAATCAGATAGCATATCTTGTTCCAATTTTATATAAATTTTATATTGAAAAATTTCGATAATTATTGGGACGTGTAATTTGTGAGGCGTTAGTGATTTGTATCAACCATTCATTTTTATTTGCATCAAATCTAGGTCTAGCAACAGCTGCAAGAAACATCATTTTTGCTTGTCTGTTTCAAAGTAATTATATATATAACGGCTTTGTTCCTCAGTTAAGAGAAAACCATTTTTCATCAATGTGAACTATATCAAATATATCCGATAATCCAATACTTCCATCTTCAAAAAATTACAAATGACGGAATACAAACATAATCCGCTACACTTTATTTGCATCAATTAACAGAGGCTTTAATGTTGCCTTGCAGACTCGCACTTCTCCAGCTTTTATCCGGCAATACAGAGATGATTTTGACATTTTCAAGGCACCTTCAAGTGATCTGATTATTTTTCATTTGTTCAGTGGCACTTTTCGAATTTTGCCCTTCAATTCAAAATTCTTCTTTTTTGGATCAACTCGACCGCGTTTTTTGAACTCACATTCGATGGACTGATTTCTTTGCTTCATTTCTAGGGTTTGGCTAGTTTGAATACTCACATGGTATTTAGCAGCAATGGAATTGTATGGACCCCTCTAAAGAATTCCGTGGTCATATATTGGCCTCCTTTGTTCATTGGAAAGTTCACGTTTATTTCGTTCCATATTTATGGATATAAAATTGAAAAAATAAATGTTTTTTGACGAAAAATTGAAATGGTGTTTAAAAAAAACAAAAATGAAATGTTAAGGGATGACCAGTAAAGTAAATTTCTTTATATTTCGCTAAAGAACTGATGATTTGAGACATCCATTAAATTCATCAGCCGGTGTTGAAAGTGATATAACTGGTAGAGTTTGTCGAATATCACCAGACAATAAAATGAGTACCCAACCAAAGGGCTGTTCCTTTCCCTTCAAATCTTGCAGTGTACGATCAAGCGCTTCCAATGCTTTTTTGTGTGCATTTGTGAATTCGTCCCATATGATAATTTCACATTTTAGGAAAACTTTGCCCATCCAGAATTTTTGATCATATTACATGTTAGCGTCTCAGTGGTTTGCAAATTCAACGGCTATTTCACTGCAGAATGCGCTGTTCGACCACCATCCAAAAGTTTTGCCGCAATTCCATATGATTGCCATTATTCTTTGTGTAGTTGCCAAAATGATAAAATATTTGCCTGTTTCTCCGGCAGTATCTATGAAGTACAATCCGCCACTTTTAATCAATTGAGACACTACATTAGTAGCAATAAAGCTGTTTGATGTATGTTCTTCTGTCCAATTCATGAATGTCATCCAACAGTTGTTCATTTGGCAGTGCATCCTGAAAATGGACAGCGCGTGTATTTTACAACGGATAATATATATGAAAGAGCATTTTCAACGTTAACTGCGTTCTTCTCATTATGCACGGATGATTTTTCTTAGGAACGCTAAAATACTAAACATGGAATGCATCAGTGAAAAAGTTTCAACTCCGTAAACCGGGCAAACCAGTTGGAGGACATCCGAATTTATATTCGTTCGGCCTTCTGTATACAGTTCATCCAAACAAATAAGAATGTTTTGACTTCCGATTGCAGTTAGTAAACTAGCGTTGATAAAAATCCTTCAAAAATCTGAGAACATTAAATGGTAAAGTATGTCTTTGAGAAGCTTGAAAACGATGCCCATTGGTACGCTGAGCACTCGTAAGTTGATCAACGTTGTCGATTCAATGCCACCACTAATCATAAAATGTGAATTTTGAATGGCAATTGTTGATGACATTTGAATAGCTTTACTTATCAATGACGCCCGATATTTGAAAATATCTTATTCTAATTATTTTAAAGGTTTGCGGGAGTGCATTCAACAATTTCCTAAATTTTCATGACGTATAAAGGACAAGCAGGCATACATTCGTTTCGATATTTGCATTTGACCACGTTCATGAGGTTCATTGGGTAGCACTGATAATAGTAGATCCAGTTTAATATAAACCACTTAGTCACACATTTGGTAGTTTCCTTGTGAACGTCAATTTCTACTTCTCGATTGCCAAACATTATGATCAAAGTTCAGTAAAAGTAAACACTGTAAACATATTATAAATACTTTGTCATCCTTTCCATTATGTACTGCTTGTGATGCACGATACCCTAATGTCAAATAAAATGATTTTAATTTTTTACATTTTAAATCTTCGCATACTTTCATATATCTCTTGACTGTAGGTCAATGTTTCATATTTGCATGCATTCTCGGCACTGCCTTTTGTCAAAAATTTATTTCCACATTTGATAAATGGGCAGAGCTGAAAATTTGTACAAAATATAAAACATTGTCCAACAGTGGAGATAAATCATATCGGTTTATTATTCACATGGATAATATTATATTTGATATTCAAATACGCAAACTCCTTTTGCAAGGTTGCCATTATACTCTCAACAGATTTGCGTTGAATTGATTGAGAAATTGAATAAAAATAATTGAAGCGAGTGCAAAAGTTAAACACTGTATTGAATATCTACAAGAAGAGAGCATATGTATAATAACAGTAGAGAAGTCCAAGTCACAAATTCAACGAATACATGCTGGAGTCGAATTGAGAACCCGGCTGAGAATGATCGGGTATCGAAGATGGTAAAAATAACTGCAAATAATCCATAGGTAAAGTGCAATTTCACAAACAAATTGAATATAGAAATCAATATTATGCTGATTGAAACATCGACTCGGTAAAAGGAGGGGCCCTCATCGAAATTCATTTACAATTGATCGAAATCAGAGACAATCTACACGTTGATCAACAGCTATATAATCTCAAATAAGTCCATTGAAAAGATGATAAAGTAATTTTTGACATAAATAAAGATCATTAAATGATAGCAATAAAAACAATAGTAATAACAATATTCAATAAATTCACTATTAATAATAAATTATATCAATAGTAATCTTATTATTATTGATTATTATTATTATTATTATTATTAATTAAAATCAATGAAATAATATTGATTATATATATAATTTGATCGATTGATAGGTGATTGAATAGCGATGATTATTGCGAAATCAAAATAAAAACACAAATCTACAGAATCAGCACCGACTGATGTGCTGTGAGAAATCTGGATCAAAATTTATGTTATCGAAATGAATAAGCTAAGGAGTTGCACACATTTTTCGATCATTTTACACGGAAGGCAGAAATTTATTTTAAAATTTTTTAATTAAAATAAAATTTTGATGACAATAGACGAAACTGGTAGTCGGAACGATGATAAGAGTGAGTGAATGGCGCAGTGAGAGTGATGGTGAGGGCGACATTCACGGAGACAATTGCGCTCACCGCGGATGGACAACTGTAATCACATGACAGGATGGATGATGATCTATCGCAACGATTTCAATAAGGCAGCAATTTAATCAGAAGAATTGACGAAGGGTATCAATGATGGATTCGGAGCAGATCTTGATGGTCTGTAACAATAAATAATCAATTATATTAATTAATTAATTGATTATTAATCAATCAACCAATTATAGATAGTTAAACATACATGGCAACAATTTAATTACAAACATTCCTTTCACGATATATTTATACAGTTTTCCTGTCATCATTAGGCATTACAACTATAGAAATTATATATTATTGAACAAATTTATTAATTGCATTAATTATGATAATTATATCAAATTAAAAAAAACAATATCTTAATCTTTAGAATTATAAAAAATTATAATTTAAATATATTTTTTAATTTTAACAATCAAATATAAAATTTAAAAATATTGAAATTTAATAATTATTTAATTTAACCACAACAATCGATACAAGAAAATTATTTAAAAACATTTAAACACAAGTACTCACAGCATTCTGCACATTAATTTTCGGATTTAAAGGCTTTATCCATAACGCCTCACAAATTACACACGTCCCCAATAATTGAAATTTTTTAATAAAATTTTTAAATCAGACATACCTATTTTACTCTTATAGCCCTTATTGTGCTCACAAATAATGTTCTTTGGTCTATTATGTTCTTGAGCTCGAATATAGAGATGACAGTAAGTCTGTCCAATGTATGTGGCATTATATCCATTACATGTAAGCTAATAAACGAGATCAGAACACAATCCAACCGGAGTTTTAGACTTATTAATAAACATATTGTTTACTTTACATGAATTCGACACTATCCTATAGTTTATATTCTCTAACTGTTTAGGCCCATCATTCTTAGACACGCTATTTAACTGATTATACTCACACACACCAACAAAATCATACCCCGATTTTCTCAAACATGTATCCTTAGGATTTTTAATAAATTTATCAACGGTAATGTGAAAAATAATATATAGTGTCCCAAAAAAATGTATACACTTTAATACCTCATGTTTGAGCGAAGAGGTTCCATCGATGATCCCCTGTGCTATGCAAATCTTACGCCACTAATTGTTTGGTGAGGAGTCATAAAAAATAAGGTTTATCTATTAAAAGCTACAAAAAATGAAAATTGATAGATAATGCAACGAAATTCCTAATGAAATTATTAGCCGTGTTTGCTATCCCATTGGTTCGCGTTATCAGCAGTGTTTAAATTAAAATGGACATCAATTTGATCATTTGTATACATTTTTGGGGCAATATATATATGGAAGTGAAAATATTATGAAATAATACTTATTGTTATGCAATTTACTAGAATCAAATAACAGACCATGGCTTTTGACTTCAATCACATTTGTCTACTCCATCTGAAAAGAAACCAGACGAGCTGTTCTCGTTGAGAATGCCGTTAGAAATAGCTAGAGAAAATTGGTTAGAACTGTTGTCACCTGGCATGATCGACTGGTTTTTGCCTAGAATTGTACCGATGCCCATTGATTGTTGATATGAAGGGGGTGGGCTGTTGTGCAAGGGGTATTGTGATGCATCAGGTAAGACAATGCCACTTCCAATAACTGGGGCCGGGTTTTGCATATGGTAAACTGGCATTTGAATATTCCGAGTTACATTCCCACTGCTACCACTGGCAGAACTGCCTAAAATCGAGAAAATACCATTAAAAATCATTTATCTTAATTAGTAACAAAGGGCTCATTCAGATTATAAAAAAGGTAAAACCACATTTAATCTAGCTACTGAGAATAAGTCAACATCTATTCTATTAAAACAACAAATGCTGATAAGGATAGGGGGGGGGGGGCTGGAAATGAGTGAATATAACAATGAAACAGTAAAAATGATAGGGTAACATTAATAATCCATATTTAATATTTCAGTGACATTGAATGCCTCACAGAAATTAACATGTTTTTACCATAAATATTGAGACGATATTTGAAAAAATTCTCCTCATTAATCAATGAAATCCCATAATGATCAATAATTTTCACTTTCGCCTGTTTGCTATCGATTTCCAATGTGTGACGAGCGGGCTCAACAGATTTAAATTCTTAACCTCCCCCCATCCAATCTTACAATGGCGGAAACCCGATATTGAAATGAGGTGGATGAAAAAAAATCATAATAATGACAATAATAATAATAATAATGACAATAATAATAATAATAATAAAATAAACAAAAACAATGCCCAGTGAAGCGGTGCAACATTAAACGAGAAAAGTGTTTAAGTTGTCGAGTTAGTAGAAGCATCAGAAGCAGCTCTAGTAGCAGTGGTGGAGACAACACGATCTGTACAAACGATCTATACAAATGATCTATACAAATGATCTGTACAAACACTCTCAAGCAGTGTCGACATGATGAAGCTAGTATTACACGACAACAGGCAAATTAGCGCTTCAGCTAACACAACGATCGGTGTACCTGATGTTGTAGCAGGAGCATCCATTTTCATAGAGTGGTGTCGATGTGGGTTATCGTCTTCATCGTTGTTTGAATAGAGATCGGTTTCTTCTTGTTCGCCACCACATAATCGACATGTGGTCGAATTCACACTGACAATCGAATTGATATCTTGATTGCGCATTGAAGCAGTTGAAATGGGCTCTACCTCTCGTTCGGCACTTCCTCCTCCTCCACTACTACCCCCACCACTACCACCGCTGTGATCTGTTGCTGCCATCACAGATTTGTTCGCGCCACCTTCCCACATATGCTTTACAGCTTTGAGTACAGTCATTGAATTCAGGCAGACACAGTTTCTAGTGACGACTATTGTATAAAATATTGATATTATTCCGCCAGAAATCGTGCAAATATACTGATAAATTCATTATTATACATTTATAATAAGAAAGTTTGCATTGCTTCAATTAGGAAGTGACTCGATTAAATGAATACGTGATCGGCAAATGGCTAATGTATGTACAGCAATTTGGTATGGAGGAGTGGGAAGGCGTGTAATAGGTGGTTAGGTTGATATTGTCGTATCAATGTAATGTAATGAGAACGAGATTCATCACAATATGGCAGTCAAGTAAATGAAATCAAAACCTTAATGGATTGTATGAGATGAGAATGCAACTGTCTAAATAAATAAACACTCAATCCAAATCCATCTAAGCAGAATTAACTAATGAAGAGCAGTATAAATGTGATGAGCACCTCAATTAAAATTATCAAGATAAAGTGTTACCAAAGATCGAGAATTGAAAGACCATTCGTCAAGTTAATATTAAATAATATGAATAAATAAATTACCACTTTTTCCTCAAATTGCTGACTTATTTTATATTGAATCGTGCAAACGGATTGTATATATTTTATAATGATTCCTCTAGAATTCAATTCTAATGACTCGGTGACATCTACTCACCTTTGGATAATAATTAATATACAAATCATATGATGGCCACTAATGAAGCTATGATGTAACAATGCATTCGATATTAGTCAGTAATAGCACTAATAAATTGCTGACATCGCAACAATTGTGACACAGCCCTCCACTTTCACATCAGTTTAATTGATATGTGAAGTGACATTCAATAATAATACTAGCAACGGTAAAATATGGCCACCTAATGGAACAGAAAAGGGAAACTGTGAACCACATCACGCCATTACCTCACCTTATACAAATGATACATTCCGATTCACTCATGAATCAATATAATCAATCAGCCGTGCACCCAGGTTTTTCGCTAATATGGGGCCCAAATAAAAGAAAGCAATGATGAAGAATTTTGCATGAAGGGTGTAAGAAAATATTTTATCCAATATATGTAATGAAATAATAAATGTTGGTCGAGTAATTGAATTAAAGAGCAATTGAGCATTTGTTGATGTCTCTTTCATTTCATTCACTTATTTCTTCTAAGCTTTAGTACATTCCAACATCACCATAAATGCTTCATTTCACTGGACCCATATAGTTGGACATAGTTGTTTTAGTTTTGTCTTATTACTGTCTGGGCAATAATTGTTAAGAACTTTCTGCCGTTTAAAATTATAAACTTTTTCCACAATTTTAGTTAATAATTTAGCTAATTTCATTCATTAAAATTGGGTAAACATCGAAATAAACTTAATGATTTTTTATGGGCTTAAGGAGGGGAGGGCGGGGGGGGGGTCAAGCCTCTGGGTGCGTGCCTGTAATCATTGAAACACGAATAAACCTCACCTGAACCACTATTAACTGAACCCGGACCCCGACTGGATTTGAGATTACTGGAAAGACCGAGGGGTTTCACTAAGGACTGAGATTGCGGCTGCATGTTGTCAGCGTAGAAGTTCTGGTATTTGAAAGCGCTATTTGATGAAAATATTTAATTAATATTAATATTGAATAACAATATATTCACTTGTTGTTGTTCATCGTCATGATTTGTGCTTGTGAATACATTTCTGGACCGGGATTCGACTGTATATTGTAACTTGACCATTTGTTACTGCAAGCCGACTGGAATCCTGATGAGAGAATTGGCGACTCCTTACAACCAGGATCTTGATGCATGAGTCTCGTTTTGGATTGCTGTTGGCCGGCAACAACCGACACTGAGTCAATCTCTGACTCGAGATTCATGACAGATAGAGCTGAAGGGAAATAGGATGATACGGTTCAATAGGTTATGATATTTGTTATTAATCCCTGACAGTAATAAGCTATTGGTTATTATCAAAACGCTTCATTAATCATGGGGATGGGAGGGGGGATATATGGAGTAAAAATGACAAATATCATGCCCATCTATTGAATAAAATAATTGACAACCAAAATATCGGAGAAAAAACAAATTTTCCCAATAGTAAATCAATTGAAAGTTCCATCGAGAATTTAGCTGTGCATTATAATAAATTGCTAGCCAAATTCCTAGCGAAACAAATTGATGCCTCAGCAGAAATTTCTATGAAAATCCCATTGGATAATTTGCTCATGTTCAGCATCATCATGATTCATCACTGCTCCTCAATGACAATGGGATTTTTCAGTTTTATTTTTCAATTTATTTTTCATATTGATTTTCTCTAGCTCTAGATTTTATCTAATCAATTCATTTTGCATTCGGACACAGCGACACATCGATTGGCTATGAATTTATCAGTAAAATTATTGAGTCCTTTCCGCCTCCTCCATTATTATTGAGATTGATTTTTCGGTGCTCAAATTCATCACCTTTTCTGATTTCATATTTTGCACTTTAATACTATCGAATTGTTTAAATGAGACATTTTGCGAATTAAATTAAAAAACTTCATTTGTGTCATTTGAATTCTCGCGAAATTGGTGCATACGGCGCCTCAGCGCACTAGCAGAAGCGGATAAGGGTCAGTTGAGGCACCGGCCCAGAATAAAGAAAATCAAGGGAAAATAGAAATAACCATATTTTGTAATTAATAAAAAAATATTATTTCCAATAAAATTTGAATATAATTAATAATAGCATAATAATAATAATAATCATAGTTTTAAACAAATAAGTAAACAGATGTAAAAGTATAAACCAGTGTTTCCCACGGTGGGGCATCGCATCACGCCTCAGAGGTGGAACACGTCAGCAATTATCAACTATTCCACATATATTTATTAATATAATATGCTGATTTACGAGTAAAATTAACAACGTGCATACAGCAATTTCATCGGCCGTTATTTTTGCATACTGGCATTACTGATTATCAAAGTTTGACAGCTACTTCAAAAGGGCCGGTGGGCATATGACTTTTGAAAATACTACGGTAAGGCATGGTATAAAGGTCGGGAAAAACTGGTATAAACAATTAAATGGTAATTTAAGCCTTTGTTGCGAATTATATATTTAATAAAATGAATTTTCAACCGTAAAAATACTCCTTGAAAAATAATTGAAAGGGACTATTTATATAGTCGAACATTCTTTCATTTTAGTCATTATATATTTCGTAGCAAAAGGCTTAAATTATCATTTAATTGTTTAACATTTAATTGATGCTGCTACCAAGAAATCATCACTTTATACATATAAAATTGTAATGATAATGAATGATAATAATGATCGCATAATAGAAATAACAATCAAAAATTTTAAAAAATCTAAAATTATTTATTAGAAACTAAAAATACTAAAAATAATTTTTTCTTGCTTTTTGTTTTGCAAACTTATTAACAATTTCATCACAATCAATTATTTTAAGTAAATTGCTCTCTATATATAAAATAACCATATTTGCCTTCCCCTGAAATAGATTTTCTTCGTTAATTTTTACTCTTTAGGCATCAGGTTTTTACCGACTATTGTAAACTTGTACGTCATTAAAATTGCAGATACGAAACCAAACTTGGTGTCACTAGCACGTGTAAGATTGGGGTTTTGCGAGGCCCAATGCATGCACCCGCCGTTATATTCGCCTCTACTCACTATGCATATGCTGTTGTAATGATTAGGATTACTTGTCACGATAAACAGCGAATTCGTAAACATAGAATCTGAGACTATTTGTCTGATATAAGTGCAGTGTTTACAAAATTGACGGATACGTTATAAAACTATGATAAACATTCACGTGTATATAATAGATAGTTAAAAATAAGATTCAAATCCAAGACAAAGTCACAATAATAACAATAGCAATCATTTAATAATTATTATTCACTAATGATTTAAAAACATTGAAAAGCAATGTTAAAATGTGTAAATAATTTAAGGAACAATATGTACAAGATATATCCACAGCTCAGTTGTCCTTGTCAGGCAAATTCTATGTGAATGACCGTATTTATAGATTCACTAGTAATATTATTATTTCATATGATATTCCAATAATTCATTAAAGCTCCTTCGCTTTTGATCCTTTGTATAGGATTTAGTTTATTTCCACTCTTTCAGGCTTTTGCTATGTAACAGAACAAATATCTACTATGTAACAGAAAATAACACATTGGTATGAAAGAATGAGGATAAACGAAATCATAAACCAATAAAGTTTTATTAATATTAATAAAATTAAATAATTCAAGATGCAAGTGACCAATTGCATTTTATACATTTATTTTATGATATAATGATTTTATGATCAAGCCTTCAGAAGGGATGCGTTACCATTAGAGTTTACGACCCTTACCTTATATCTTAAAATTGAAAATCTATCTTCAACTTCTTATTTATTCAATAATATTACTGCTTACATTCAATCAAGCTAGTTCTGAAACGCATGTCCAGAAATGACGAGCCACCTGTCGTATGTATGTATCAATGCCTTCATGGCAATTAGCTAAAGGTTATAGCACCCAAGTTAATTTTATTTAGTTAATCAAACTTGAACGCTATTAATTATAACATTACAAAATATGCTGTGTCTAAGGAACTCTCACATGGGAAGTAAAAGAATCAACATCAGGTTAAGCCGGGGCCGTACCTGACCAGTGTTCATTGCGTTCGAAGCACGCAGACGGCCTAATTGAAATGGGCAACCGCATCACATTCCTTTTTTTGGCCAATTTAACATAATAAAAAAAACAAACTTCACTATATAAGATTTTTATAATTATATAAAAAAATATAATTATACTTTTATAAAATATATATAAGATTTTTAATAATTTTGGTCAACAAAAAAAAGTCACAGTTTGAATAAATGTCAATATTTCTCTTACATTAATTTAAATCAATCCCTATTTATATTATTATACATTTTATTAAAAGATCTAAAAATTTCTGAGAGAAAAACGAAAAGATTGACTGGAGCACAATCAAAAATTATTTCAGATAAAAATGAGAACGAATTATCTGCTGCAAATGCTAATGACAATATTAATAGTAATGAGAAATAGAAGATATTACAAATACTGATTGCTATTTCAGTGAAATTGATAAAGCATATCCTATATGCTTGGAGTAAAATGATCAAGCTTGCGGATCTTTAACACTTACTAATAAAATGCTAGATATTTTAATCGAAAAAGGCCCAATTCAAAATATATATCCAAATAATGAATTGTGAAGATAGTTTTCATCGATTTATTTCTATAGAAAAATGTCAAATGGTGAAAAATTTAATCGTGAATGGTTAATCTATTCGCCGAAAAATGATGCCATATTTTGTTTCTGTTGTAAATCATTTGGCAAACAAGAAATAAAATTAGTTAATAAAAAATCACGTAGAATTAATTTTTGATTGTGTTAAGCATAATTAAAAATGTAGTTATAATAATAAAATTAAAAAGAGAGTTTGAAGACTATAAATCAGTAATATATCGATTTTCTCTTGAAAATTCACTTGAAAATTCACTTGAAAAAGGTAGTGCCGAAAATTCGTATCAACAAACATCGATATATTACTGATTTATAGTCTTCAAGCTCTCTTTTTAATTCAATGGATAAAATAATCAGTGGTGAAATTGAAAGAAATAAAAGTTCTTATAATAATAATATTAATAAAAGATCAAAAATTAAAGATTAAACCTTAAATGTATGATTTTTTGTATTGCAATAAAAAATGTTTTATGTACACAATTATTATTGACAAAAACAGATTTTATTTTTATTTTCACTTGAATCTATGGCAGACTAGGATATATCGCTGTCATTAATCATAAATAATTATATTTAAATATTTGGTACGATGGGAATTTCCATCACAATGCATTTAAGGGTTAAGAGTTAATTTTTTTTATCTAATGTCATCTCTGATGAGGCCATGTAGACTGGCACGCAGGTGCTCATTCACTCAAGCACGGCACTGGGTAAAACTACATCATTAATTGCGCTCGACTTATTAATACATTTCTTTATTAGAAAAAGTTGATATTAGTTGCAATTTATCAAGTGGTAACGCTTGATTTCATAATAGTATTGACGCGGTAGCTTTTTTTAGGATTTTGACATTTTCCACCTACAACTTGACTTTATTTTTAAAAGTAAACGGTACAAACAGGTTCAATGGCGTTGCCTTTGGTTTACCCTTATTTCTGATATTGGCTTCTGTGTTTTATGTTGTATTTAAAAAGTAATCTTATAATTTGTAGTTATAATTTGTATTTATGAACAGAAAGCATGTTGAACCTTTTTATTATTATATGAATAACCTGCATTGGAAAATAAAATTCGCTTTATATATATATATATATATATATATATATATATTTTAATTTTAAGGTGTTGTCTGCGAGTGTTGATAATATTTTACCATTTATTTAGTGTTGTCCAACTGGAAAAAAATTAAAAGTTGCAATTGTCAGAGTAAAAGTACAAATAGATAACAAGTTGGAATCAGAACATAAAATGTTTTGCCAATTGTTGATTAAATTTACATAAAGAGATAAATGGATAATTTATGCAATGCGAGCGAGAAAATAATGATAATAATTCTGGAATAAATGAGTGGTCAAAATGAGCTGAAGCGATACCGATAGAATTCTATTTATATGGAATATAATTGGTCATTGGATAATTAAATGAAGCGTGCAAAGGAATTGAAAACCACTTACCACCTATCATGTCATTGAGAACATAATAACATTGTTCGGAAAAACTAGATTTATTGACTGTGTGTCTGATAAAGCCCATCTTTAAAAGATTCGTAGCAAATTTCCTTGCATCCTTTCTGTCTGTAAAACCTTGAACGTGCGAATATAACCAATCAACAAGATCGGAGCCTGCAAATAATAGAATAATCAATTTAGCAATATAGCAAATAATATACCAATAAAAGCATTATAAATTGTTATTTTTAACCACAGCCGATCTCGAATGGGTAGACCAGAATCTGCCTGTGCCATAGCTCGGATAATAACTGATGGTTCGTGATTGATTGTTAAAGGAGATGGAATAGTTTCATCAGTTCGACCTATAAATTTATTTTGAGGATTCTGTACCTCCACTACAGAGCTACTTTTTAAGCTAGAGCTTGTGGTGGTAATTGTACTGGCAACTGTTGACATAGCCCCTGCATACGGTAGATACTTTCCACTTTGAATGAATTGGTCACCACTGGCTGGCGGCTGATTTGGAGGAGCCATGTTACCCATAGCTTGAGTGTGTAAGACCCATGCTCTTGGGTCGATAGGACGCACAGGATCTTGTTGGGGAAGCATGTATCCAGTAGGATTTGGATCCCAACTCTTGGCAACGACCAATGTAACAGGACTATCGATATATAAATAAAAGTTCAACTATAGGGAGAAAAAATGACTTCATACCCTAACTTTTGGACTTGTTCTCTCAGAGTTCTAACTGCTTCTTCATTACTAACATTTTCGAAACTTATTCCATTTACTTCCAGAATCATATCACCGGGTTCAATTCTACCATCGAGAGCAACAGCTCCGCCTTTCATTATCGATCCGACATAAATTCCTCCGTCTCCATTCTCTTGATTTCCGTTAGTCTGACCGACAATCGATATCCCTAGAAACGGCACCGTGTCCATATTGAGGGTAACCGTTATAATATTGAGAGACACAGTTGAGTCTGTCATACTACTGAAAGAAGACGCCTAAATAATAAATGTAACGTTAAGAATTTGTTCCATTTAATTTCGATTGTCCATGGTCAGCAGCACTGAACCAATTAGCATGATGCCATTTAAATGATAAATTATGTTGATGATCCATTGATGATCAGGGTTAATTGCTATTTTGTCAGAATGATTATTATTATTATTATTATTATTATTATTATTATTATTATTATTATTATTATTATTATTATTATTATTATTACTAGTATAAAATGATGATTTCTTGGTAGCAGCATTTATTATTTAAAACAATAAAATGATAATTTAAGCCTTTTGCTGCAAATAATGTATTTAATGAAAAAATTTTCGACTATAAGATTAAGGACTATCTTATAGTCGAAAATTTTTTCATTAAATACATTATTTGCAGCAAAAGGCTTAAATTATCATCTTATTGTATTATTATTATTATTATTATTATTATTATTATTATTATTAAGGACAATTGTGTAACTTTATGTGATGTGCTCAAGCTGGGAAGAATTCCTATTGACACCTGAGTACGTGCCCGGCAATATCAAATTATAAATACCTGTAAAATTGATACCTTTTTATTCTTCATGGTTAAAGAGGACGTATATTTTACATTTCATTGTGTTGTACGTCAGTGAAATTGGTATTAAAGAAATGTTCCATGGTGCTACATAGAGTTCTGGTGAATTTAATTACAATACCTGTTTTTACAATTGCCATGCTTGTTATAAGCATCAATTAATATTAGACATAATATAAGAAATTAGGCTTAATAACAAATTCTGACTCTGTCTATCAATGGAAATAGAGAAAAGAAATCCGATGAGCAATCAAGTGATTGATGGAGTAGAGATATCTTAATGTGACATCAATGATTGGCAGTGCACCACCAATAAAATAATATTTGATAATGATATTCATAGAAACGGTTACACAGTGACCAATTTATCATATTCTATTTCATCACAACAAATCCAACGCCAGTAATAATAATTTGAGAGTGTTTCACAAAAAATCTGATTGTAGTATATGGGCAAGCAACAGCAACAACAACAACAACAACAACAACGGTATCCAGACGACATCCCGAAAATCAACCGAGAAGGAAATGGGAATTCTAATAGAACAATTGTCCAGAGCCAATTCTGCTCCATTAACAGTATCGCCACAGTGAAAGAATGCAAAGTTATGACTCACGAAAAGAGGAGATTTAGCTAATTATTCTAATCATAATTTTAACCTTCTATCAAAATACGATTGGTGAATTGTCATTATGAACACAAATGAAAAATTAAACGAATGATGATTTCTACGGAACTCCATTCGGCAATTCATAGATAATTTCATTATGGGATGATGCACTGAGTTTGATTCACAATTAGCAATGTCTCGCTATTCTTTGCGTTGTCGTCGTTGTCGCGCTCGTCGTCATCATCACCACTGTTACTGATGACACTTTTGTTGTTGTTGTGTCAATAGTAACCCCCCCCCCTTCAATTAATAATTAAATAACCGATAAATCTATTGGAAATTATTTGGGAGCAATGCTAAAGTCAATTTATTTTTAAAAAAATCAATAAATAATAAATTTTAATAATTTTTGGGTATAATATAATAACCGGGAATAATTCAGCGGATTCCTATATTTACACTCCTGGAAATGATTTCACCGTTTATATTCCTTTATGCTGTGAACTAGTCCATTATTATTCTAGAATTATTAATTCATTTTTAAATTTGAAAACCTTTATAATTTAGTATACAAAACATAAAAACTTAAGAAAATACTGGCGCGGTAAAACATTACAAAAATGTTATACATACGATTTCCTAGATGGCCGTTTCTGGCCGTGCGTGTAACGCGGAGATTATATAGTAATAGTAAGAAATAATATTTAGACAAATCTAGCAACCATTTAGACGGTTCATGGAATATTGGATCAGCAATACTGAATTGTAAAATGTTTCAAAGGTGTTTTGATGGAAATATACAACCAATGGGAAACAAAAAAACAAAAAATGAAATGTCTACAATGTTAACTATATTTATTTATTATCATTTTTAATATATATTCAAATTATTTTGTTTCAATAGCACATTTAAATGAAAATATAATTTATTTAAAGTGAACTTTGAAAATTTTTGTGACTAGTGAAAGAATGAAAAAATTAGTAATATATTAATAGCGGAATAATCATCACATGTTTGTCGACCGCTGCCTCTCGCTGGAATATTTTACAATTTCCACCAGATGAGAATTGTCAGAATCAACTGGTTACACGTGCGGATAGGAGGGCAGGACATATTAAGGAGACATGATTCACAAATTACTGCACTAGGATCAGGTCGTGGGGCCACCGCCACCATGCTGGTATTCAGGA
>CAUHTR010007741.1:25279-27779 GCA_959609185.1 Schmidtea polychroa
AACTGGTTGGCAGGGTGATTCCATTGTAATGTCGACATTGTGATCTACTTGCATTATTCCATATTTAGCACATTAAATTGCAACCCAGAAAATTATTGAAAATTTATATTTTATTGATATCTCATCTTAGAAAATTCCAGCTTCTAGCATGAACCTTAATATTTCTTTGGCCCTACTTCATAAGTCTGAAGGTCATAGATAGTATGACCATTCCTTGTAGCCCAGGTGTAGATTATCACTTAGTCAGGCACTTTAACCAATTGATTAAACTATTATTCAGAATTACAGAGATTTATTACCAAGCAACTGCCAGGTCGAAATTAAGAATAAATAAATTTTGTCAAATGACTGATGGACACCTTCATGATTCCATTAAAATCTACTTCCAGGATTGCATTGAATATAGGGAAAATCCATTGAAGGAGAATACTGAAAATCCACACTAAAATTTGGGAATGAAAAATAAACAATGATTTATTGCTTCCAATTTAGGGCCCAAAAATTAAGCATTCCTCTCATGTTTCCTATCGCGCATTCTCAATATTTCTATGCATTTCTTGAGCTGTAATCTTAGAAATTGATGAGAACGGTTAAATTGACACCCCCTTCACCAAATCTATTAGCATTATGTGATTACTGATGTAATGCAATATGATTTTGTTTTCAGATTTAGAGTTTTCGATAGATTTGAATAGCTGACAATTTCCCAATGTAACACTCTTGCTTTTATATAGTATTATTCAATTAATAAATGAGCCCTTGGTGGTTAATGGGGAAATAAATCATGAATCGCATGACAAATGGTCATAATCCAGCGGATATGGCAGCACAGAACTGATAGATACAAAGACCCCCCCCATAGTCACATTTACAGCTAATTGAGCATTGCCATCACATAATTATTCTCACTGCGGATGGATTCAATAGTGTGGATCGGATGTCAAGTGTCTATGAAATAAGCAGTCACTTCATAATATGGTCATGCAAAATGGTAATAAATAATAGAGCAATCATTGATCACATCAATATATTTCATACTACTCACTCGACTCAGGTGTGGCATTTTTCTTCTACGGCGTAATTGTCTCCTTTGCTTACCGTATTTTGATGACATTGTGGTCTCTGTAGCACTGGAGAATCTGTAATAAATCATATCATAATTTGCATTATGAAAATATATTGGTAAAATAGATAATATACAAATTCATTAGTTTGCCCAACCTGCTGGAATCATCCTCTGAATCAAAGAAACTGGTAGTATCGAGATCACTGCTCATCATCGATGAGGAAGATTCATAAATAGGCTGCTGTTTGGTTGGGGCATTATTATTGTTGCTATTATTATTATTACTATTATTATTATTCCCATGTGACCCTTGTGCATTTCGCAGCTTTTTCAACTTCACGCCTAAAATATTCAATAGTAAATTTTTTATTTATCAATAATCCGATAAAAATTTTTTTTCTAATTGATTGAGATGTAGTTGATTAATTTTCATTGTCATTTAGGCCATGGTCCCACCCTCTATCTACCGCCAGTTGTAGAAACATGTTGAAATTCTTTTACAATTACTATTAATGCACACTTGCTGCTTCCACACACGCCATACATGCATATGAACACATACATAACTCGCACGTGCACATATTCTTGCCCCCCCCAACCCCACCCCTCTTCGTGAGCATATTCGTGCGGATTTTAGTTTAGTGGTTGATCAACCAATAGAGATGGGGTTGATAATTTCTAGATATATCTACAATGACGGTCTACTGGTATAATAATTCGAATCGAGAGAAAATATAGACGACAAATTGAGATAAGGAATCGAAAACGATGTGAACGAATAAAACCGTCAATAACAAAACTAGACTATAAAATCTAATCAGAGTTATAATAACCATAATAATGTCAATCAAACTGCAGACGGGGAAATGCGGATTTGGCAAAATTTCAGTGAACACTGGAAAGGGGATAATGATGATGATGATAATAATAATAATAATAATAATAATAATAATAATAATGATAATAATAATAATAATAATAATAATAATAATAATAATAATAATAATAATAATAATAATGATAATAATAATAATAATAATAATAATAATAATAATAATAATGATAATAATAATAATAATAATAATAATAATAATAATAATAATAATAATAATAATAATAATGATAATAATAATAATAATAATAATAATAATAATAATAATAATAATAATAATAATAATAATAATAATAATAATAATAATAATAATAATAATAATAATAATAATAATGATAATAATAATAATAATAATAATAATAATAATAATAATGATAATAATAATAATAATAATAATAATAATAATAATAATAATAATAATAATAATAATAATAATAATAATAATAATAATAATAATAATAAATGATTGGACGGCTGTAGAAATATCGACGGCTGACGTAAATAATTATTATTCACTCTTCAATTCTAGTCAGCCGTTAAAA
>CAUHTR010007741.1:32779-51290 GCA_959609185.1 Schmidtea polychroa
GGGAATATTCACATGTCACTCCACTAGCAGGGATATAACTAATATCAGTGGGCAATCTAATCAATCACTATCACCATCAATCATTTACACATTTATTTTCACATCGGGACAATAAATCAAATGGGAAATTATCAAGTATTATGTCAAGGTAATCAATCAACAAATTTGAAAGCCGTTATTTATCCCAACAAAATATAATTAATTTAGATGAAACTCGCAAATTCCTGCACAATTTCAACCTCAATTGGCATTAGCAAACCAAAGTTGATAGGTCCATAAAATCAATCGGGGGTCACTGTCGGGGATTGTTTGAAAGGATTTAGCAACACTAATGTTGAAGGGTTCGTTTGGCTCTATATTACTAAGGCAGATGCTGAAGAATTGTCAGGATTCTCGTGCAAATAAAGCAACTCTTCAGAAATCAACAATAATAAATTATAAGTAAAAAATATATTTTTGGATGATAATCTTAGGAAATGAGACTAGATCAATGAAAACATAATTGCAAATTTATAATAAAGGTCCGAGATTTTGCTGCATAGCAAGAACAGTAAACCATAAATTATAAATGGTCATTATGAGAAAAATGATCAGTGCAATTTCAGAAAGGTAGAGATAAGAGGTCTCAATACCTTTCCAAAGATTTTAGTAATATTGGAATTTCTAACGAATTTGAAAATGTTTAATTTATCTCTTTCAAAAATTATCAAATTTAAAATGTTCTATTGACAATATTCCTTAATAGGATTCCATAGTGAATTATCCGTCACAAATTATAGAATGAAATCTTCACCATGTCGTGATAATAGTGAAGAATTGTAACCTCTGGGCCTTTGAATGAGGTTTGCTAGGTTAATCAATATTAATGGAATTGGAAGGTTCTTTGAACATTTTTATTAGTGATTTTAAAATTTAATAAATTTAAAAGTCTAAATCAATAAAATGAAATTTTAATTAAAAATCAATATTATAAATTCACAAAATCTTAGAAAATAATCGATAGACTTAATTATAAATTAGGTGAAATACAATATTAATTTAATAAAAATTAATTTATTTATTTATTACCAAAAAATCGTAAAAAAATAAATTTTAATTGATATAATTAAATATCAATTGAATAATTAAAAAATAAAACGAAAATATTATATTTTAATAAAGATAATAAATAAAATGAAATTTTAATTAAAAATCAATATAAAATTTCAATTTAATAATAAATTAATAATTAATAATAAAATTCGAATAATAAGCAATTAATTTAATTATAAAATTGCTGCAATCAAATATTAATTGCCGAAAATTTTTTTAAAAATCGATAAATCAGATATTAGTTAATTTTAATTAAGCCAATAAAATAATTGCTTAATTTTGTTTTGACAATTTTCCTTAATATGATTCCATAGTGAATTATCCGTCACAAAATTATAGAATGAAATCTTCACCATGTCGTGATAATATTGAAGAATTGTAACCTCTGGGCATAAGGTCTTTGAATGAGGTTTGCTAGGTTAATCCATATTAATGGGATTGGAAGGTTCTTTGAAGATTTTTATTAGTGATTTTTAATATTTTTTTATCATTTTATATTCATTTTTATAACTAAACATTATAGGAAATCAATTTTACGCAATTTAATTAAATATCAATTTAATTAATTAATAAAATCACAAAAATCTCAGAAAATAATCGATAGACTTAATAATCAATTAGGTGAAATATAATATCAATTTCTATGAAGGTTCTTTGAAGATTTTTATTAGTGATTTTTAATATTTTTTTATCATTTTATATTCATTTTTATAACTAAACATTATAGGAAATCAATTTTACGCAATTTAATTAAATATCAATTTAATTAATTAATAAAATCACAAAAATCTCAGAAAATAATCGATAGACTTAATAATCAATTAGGTGAAATATAATATCAATTTACCAAAATTGCATAACCAAAATATCGTAAAAAATAATTATTAATAAAATTTAATTGATATAATTAAATATCAATTAAATAATTAAAAAATAAAACGTAAATATTATATTTTAATAAAGATAATTATTTAAAATTTTTAATAAATAATTTTAAAAGTCTAAATCAATAAAATGAAATTTTAATTAAAAATCAATATTATAAAATTGCTGCAATCAAATATTAATTACCCATTTTTTTAAAATCGATAAATCAAATATTAATTAATTTTAATTAAGTTAATAAAATAATTGCTTAAATTAATAAAACGAAATCAATAATAAAATAATTATCAAATCGACTAACTATGTTTGAAATCGCTGAATTTCCGTAAGGGGGGAACTTTATCTGAACAAGAAAAATCAGTTAAAATCGTCTCTATACGCAAACAAATCCGATAACCTTCGTTATAAATCGAATCTATTTCATCAAATGCATCATCTGTCTCATCCATAGTAATTTTTTCTGGTCCAGTAAATTTGTGATTTTGTCTGTGAATTTTGTTACTTTCTTCTTGCTTTTTTGAGCTGCTAGAATGTTTTGTCGGTATTTTATTGTAATTTCTACAATTTCCATTACAAAGTTTAAACAACAATCCGATATTGTGTCGTCAAAAACTACCTAAAACTCGGCGATTTTGGATCACTTGAATCGCTTACTGTGCCTTTGTCTTTACTCTTATCTGAATCTACAAGCAAAACTTCTTTGCCAGAAGAAGAATGATTATCTGACTGAGTGCTACCTTCGGAAACTACCAACCAAGACACCACCCTTCCATTGACATATGGTAATTTCGCGTCATCATCTGTGATCTCTTCTTTCACGACACTAGAGAAATAAATTCCAAATCGACTTTTACACTATGCAAAAACCAACCCAAAATCATCATCCAGTGACTTGAAAAAGAATTTGTAATTTGGACGATTAAGAGCATTTTTGAAGTCTCCTAAAGTGATCTGTTCGGGTGGGGAATGAAATTTAATTAAATAAGGCGTCTCTTCATCGTCAACATAATAAATAATCCTCGTTTCTTCCATATAACGGGTCCAAAAAAAACCCAAGCAAAAATAATTATTTAATAAAATAGATAAAAAATTATTGATTCATTAAATAATTTACTACGATTAAACAATCAAAAATATTTATGATTTATTTAATGATAATTTTAAATATCTAATGAAGTTGTGATTGATTGAAAATTTAATTACTAATTTTAATATTAATGTTACAATTCAATAAAATTAACATTATTATAGATAAATTATATTATTTCATAATTAATTTTGTTCCATGAAATTATTTGGGATTAAAAAATTATAAATTTTTTGTGTCATCAAATATTTGAATTTCTAATTTCACCATTTATCGAAAGTAAACTTAAATATTATGATTAATTTAGAAATTGCATTTATCAAGTGCAGGTCTTAGATATTTAAGGCTCACGGATATAAGTTTATTAACAGAGTTGGTAGTTTTCAGTAATGGCTTTCCTCAAAATTAACGTTTGTTCTTCATGAAAAGTAGGAATTTTTTCAAAATTCCTCGAGTAAAATATTTAGAATTCAACAAATCGGAATGATATAGAAAGGAAAAATAAATTACCTATGTGGTGGGTTACGTGTGGGGAGAATCTTTACTTCTAGATGTTAACCTGTCCAACAATTTAGCTATTTTCACGTCCCCCTAGGAACCACGCATAATTATTTTAATTGGCCGCTAAACACCTGTCCCAAGAGACTTTGGTACTGCGATTAAGCCGGCGGCTGTCGACAAAAGGTGAGTTCTGTAATAAAAGCTGCTAATGAATGACGTAAAAGGTATTGCGCCCCATTTTCTCTTGTTCCTTCATCGTTTTACATTTTACTTAATTTATTAGTTTTTGCCATCTACTTTGGACTTCTTTGTTAAAATCTTTCACGAAAATGAGTTTCAAAGATTTCGAAAATAAAAAATAGTATGATAAATGCTTTCCGTCGAATCATCGACAATTACGTTAACATATTTTATTAGAGTTATTTACATTAAACAGGTATTGATTTTATAGAGTCGCTATTATTTTATAGTTAACTCAAGTTCATTTTAGGCTCCTAATTGTTTCAAGACTATAAATCTCTTGGCATCAAAATGAAACACTGACTCAACATTTTCTTTTAATTCACGTTTATTTATTATTGACTTTAATACGACTGATTCCTAAATGATACCTTCTTTACAAATTTATGTAGGCAATAAAATAAAGAACAGTAAAAATAATGTTTTTTCATTTATTTCTGTTCAAAGTTCCGATTCATTTTCAGTTCTCGGAATTTTCTTCATTTAAACTTTTGGAGCCTTGGTTTGCACGGCTTTTTATCATTTGAAGCAACTCCCGGAATTTTTGAAATGAACGCTACAATCGCCGGAATTAATTTGGTCTTCGTATAGGTCGGCACCTGTCAGACTAGGGCGTCCGTGTGGATTCCGACTAGAAGCCCAATGATCTTTTGCGCCAGTTCTAAGATCATGATCTTGAGATCCCTTGATCGTCGACCCGATATTTCTCAATTCATTTGATCCTTTGATTCAACTTGTTCACATTTTCCGGTTGGATCCATTTCGCTTTATTTCTAGAACATTTTCGGACCATAGATTCGACCCTCTCGACTTGGTGAGGTGCTTCCGACGTATAGTGTGCTACGTCCTGACGGAATTTCTACATCGGATCTAATGCAAATATGTTTATTATGTTTAAATTAAAAGCGCTGATGGTATTAATACAATATAACATAATTATAAATAATAGATATTTTGTTTTGATTGTTAGTAATAAATAATCATTAAATTCTTATCCGTTCCTATTTCCTATCTTAATGCCAATATAGCTCTATTGGTTTATATTATCTACAAAATGGTCCATATAACTTTTCACCTGACCATCAGTAGAAGATCTGACTATTTCCGGGTATCCGTTCGTTCATGATTACTTGATATGTATTGTATTGATATGCTATTAATTTTAAAAATTGAAGCATAAATTATTCCAACCATCAATATGTTTGCAGAAAATTGTTTAAAAAAAATAAATGTTAACTTCATAAAAGTTAAACGAAAGGAAACGAGAAAGGAAAATTTAAATTGAAACCTCTTTTCAAAAATCATTAATCCTGCTATTCCAAATAGTCATTTATAATTGTCGAGAATACCTAAATAACAATTTATAAATAAATAAATAAAATTACTTGTGGGAGGATCGTCATGACAATCGGGACGATCTATGGGAACCAGAAAAGAAAACAGAAGTAATGTTGGGGTTCAGGAGGAACCGAAATTAAAGGCTTCGAAATTAAATAATAAACAAGTACTAAAATTAGGATTAAAATAATAAATGGAATTTAAAAATTACTAAAATTGGAATTAAATTATAAATATTAATAAATAATTACTAAAAATAAATTCGTTACAAAAATAGTAATTTTTAATTACTATTAATAGACTTATAATAAATAAAGTTATATATATATATATATATATATATATATATATATATATATATATATATATATATATATATATATATATATAGCAGCTAAATTATATAGAAGGGGAGAGATAAATCGAGAAGAAAAATTACATCGAGAAAAGAGAAAGATCACAGATCAGCAGAAACTAAATCAGGAAACGATTTCTAATTGGACGAATCTTATTGATCGATAGAAACGAAATTTTTAACAAATTTTTTGGAAAATTATTATTTCACCAAAATTGTAAATTAGCTCCAATCTATCTTGGAGTGATTTAGAACAAATTCGAAAGAGGAAAATTAGGAGTTTTTTCGACAACCCATCTGAGGTTTTTTTTGTTGGGAGGATTTAAATTAGGAAAAGTTTAAAATTAGTTAGTACTCTTTTATCTTATAATTATAAATATTTTTATAAAAAGTTTATTTAATTCAATTTCATTTAAAGAAAGGGAAACATAACGTCAGCACGTTTTTTGTGTTGTTTCGTTATTATATTTGATAAAGAAAGGGTTAACCAATTTCTGGGTTAACTCCATAGCGTAAAATTTGGTAAACTTCCCTAGTTCTTTTCCTTGCACCTAAAACGGGCTGTTGGCGCATTTAGGGCCAGCCTTGATCCTTAGTAACACTCTTTAGGGCGGTTTGAATAACCGTTTTCTGTACTTAGAGAGAGCAGCGTGTTATATATATATATATATATATATATATATATATATATATATATATATATATATATATATATATATATATATATATATATATATATATATATATATATATATATATATATATATAAACGTGTAACTAACTTTTTATTGATAAATAAATATTTAAAACATATTTCTTATTTATTTATTTACCTATACGCATTATTACTTGGAGTCAGATAGAACATTTTTGTGTTAGTTCGAATACCTACCCATCGAACCTAACATTTTGGTGAGACCGGCGTGATAAAATTATCAGCGGGTAGATATTGAAATAAAACAAAATAGCGTTAGGAACTAGAGCCAGAGTAAAACTAGATCATCAAATGGCAGAGGAAGCTAATGTAAATGCATTTGCCAGATATCCCGCTCTGCCCGTAAAGGCATTCAGCGGTGATCCAGGAGAATTCCCAGAGTTTATGTCCGAATATTATCAGATGGCCAAAGCATATGCTTATCCAGATAATATCATGATACAAAGGCTACCTATATATTTGAAGGGGCTGGCAAGAGAAAAATATAATGACATTATGGCATTACCAGTTGCTCAAGTACCGAAATCATGGGCCGAAATGAGAGAAGCAATGACTGCTCGAATATTGCCCGGCGATGCGGGAAGAATATTTAGACAACAATTTTATCATCGACAACAAAATGCCAATGAACATGTGGGGGAATTTGCACACCAGCTATCATTAATTGCTGAAAGAGCATTTGGACCAAAAACCACATGGGCGAAGCCAACAGAATTGTTAGTTAAGGATCAGCTATGGGCAGGACTTACTCCTACAATGAGGAACGCTCTAATATTACATACTAGTGATGATTTTGATGAATTGACACGGAAAGCTGTCGTAATTGAAAGCAGCTTGGAAAAGTCAACCATGTTCCTTGTAAACAGTGAGAGAACACCGGTAGAGTGTTTCAATTGCCATAGAAAAGGGCATATAGCAAAAGATTGTACCAGCAGGAAAAGTATGGACAATCGCAAAAGTATACAATGTACCAAATGTGGACGGAATAACCACGGTGCAGAAAATTGTAGAGTACAGAATTTGCAATGCGAAAAATGTAAACGAAAGGGACATGTTGCTGCAGTCTGCAAGACTAGAAGCCCTCAGAACAGCAATAATTTTAGTATAATTAAAAGAGATGATGTAAATTCATCAGGAAAGATAAAATGTCACGGATGTGGGAAATTCGGACATATGATGAGGTCATGTCCTCAGAACCAGAGTGGAAACACGAGTCAGTTCAATAAAAATACCGATAAGGGTAATATGAACAAGCCTAAGACAACTTTCATGGTTAACCAGGATCAAGGGTTAACGTATCTGCAACAACTGGAAATGGAAATCCAGGAGGAAAAGAATAGGTTGGCTAGATTGACCGACCAAGAAGGCACCATCTTCATGGTAGAAGTTGGAAGAGATGAATATCTCAGAAAAAAGGAATCCGTTAGAGAGGACCTTCGGGAAACGGAATCCGAGGAGAGTTCCGATGATGAACCTAGTATGGCCACCATACTAAGCGAGTTCGATAGAACCTTGCCAGGGAAAGCAAAGGTAAAAGAAGGGTCAGATACCCTAACAAAATGTTTAAAACTGGTGGATTCCAGATATGAGTACCAGCAGAAGCTGGCCAGACAATTAAGAAAATTGGGAGAAACAGAAATTAAAATTCACGAAATCGATACAGTAGTAAAACTGATATCGCAGGTCGAAGATGATCCAAAGTATCATAACGACACGTACAAAATCCTAAGGAAATTAGGAAAACTCTTGGAACATGAGTGGGATCTCCAAGATGCCCAGCTCAATATAAAACTCCCACAGGATAAAGAGTATAATCTCGATATAAATGTAAGAAGTCGAGCCGATAAATTAACGGAAACATTGACAAGTATTAAGCATCAAGGATATGACTTATACTTATGTGGAATAAAATTAGAAGCGAACCAAACACTTCTACAGAACGGGATACTCCCAGGTAGAGTGACGAAGCTCACAGCGCATGGTATGACCGAGAAACAAATAACAGGACAGTTCGACGGAGAAGACTGTGCCGAAAGGATTAGAAAAATCTGCGATGGGAAAATCATCGTGGGATTGCTAGTAAAGGACCTATTAGAAGTGATCAGATTCCCAATGCAGCGCGCACTCGGAATCCGTGAGTTAGGCGCAGCTAAATGCCTCGAAAGTAGGGACCTAAAGAAATGCAACGGGTATTACCGTTTGGCATATCTAGCCAAAGCAGTCACCGGTAAAGAGGCACATCACTTCTCGGATCTCCAAACGGAAAATGATGTAACAACCATTAAGGAGATTTACGACAATTTACGAGACATCTGGGTTGATGACATTTCACCAGACACCCGGAAAGAGGTGGTGTCATCACAAATAAAGCAGATGGAACCCGGTACCTCAAGCAGGCAGAAACCTTTAGCTATGGAGAGCTATGCGAAAGAAGATATCCCCAGGTCGAAGTTGCTGAAAATAGTAGAAGAAGATTCCTTGTCGCCGCCAGCCATTTCAATTGCTGATGAAGACGACTATGTCACTTGTGAGAGTGCAGACGATAACTGCCTCCAAGTCACCCTTACCAATGACGGTAGAGTGGTGAATTCGTCTAAAATGGAAGTAGAAAAACCTCAGCCAGCAGAAAAGTTAGTTGAACGGGTCACCAAGATCTTGAAAGCGTTGGCCCCGTTGGGTGAACCCAAACAAGGAGCAGAAGGAGGAACATTACCCCAAGCTGTAGCACCATTACTTAAGCTACAAGATTTGAAGTTTAAAAAGAAAACAACGGAGAAACCCCCCCCCCCCAGAAAGAGGACAAGGAGAAAAATGTCCCTGCCTCTACAAAAAGGAAAAAGGAGATTCCTAAGAGTACGAAAAAGAAAATGCCTAGGATATCCATCCAGGATGAGGATGACGATCTCTTAGAAACCCACTATCAGCCACCAGATCCTGCGTTGACCAAGATATTGGCAACAAAGAGTGAACCCACGATTGCAGGAGAGCCTATTATCGTGAAGGAAGGCGAGTTCGTCGGAAGGGGCAACTCTATCAAAATACGGGAAGATCTCGACAGGGAAGATCCTAGTTGGTGGCAGAGACCCGACAGCAAATGGAAACCGCGTATCACGGAATACGACGGAGGCCCAATCCATGAAGTAGCCGTATCCAATTTCCCCGATTACGGGGTATTGGAGGCTAATGAGGGCTCATATATCATCTCCTCAATTGTGTACAAAGAGGTAAGTACACGGGAGACTTTGGTGGTCAGTTACAGACCTGACATTGTAGAACAAAGGATCCGTAACGAAAGTGCCAAGGTCATGAAAAGGAGAAAATACTAGCAATTCGGCTATGTGTTCAATGGACCTAGCAATTTGCTATACGTCCTCAATCCCAACACCTTCGACAACTCAATCCAATCCAGATATTCAAAATTACAGACATTATGAACAACATTTGATTAATCTGATTTTTGATTTTGTTTAACAATCTTTGATTATTTTGATTTTGTTTAACAATCTTTGATTATTTTGATTTTGACTTTGATTACTTTATATATATTTTAATCAGTTGTTTTTTTTATTTTATTTTTATAATTTTATTTTTTTTGTATCCGCTGCAATGGTCTTATCTTTACCGCTTTAATTTTCGGGACGAAAATCTTGTTAGGGGGAAGACATGTTGGGGTTCAGGAGGAACCGAAATTAAAGGCTTCGAAATTAAATAATAAACAAGTACTAAAATTAGGATTAAAATATAAATGGTATTTAAAAATTACTAAAATTGGAATTAAATTATAAATATTAATAAATAATTACTAAAAATAAATTCGTTACAAAAATAGTAATTTTTAATTACTATTAATAGACTTATAATAAATAAAGTTATATATATATATATATATATATATATATATATATATATAGCAGCTAAATTATATAGAAGAGGAGAGATAAATCGAGAAGAAAAATTACATCGAGAAAAGAGAAAGATCACAGATCAGCAGAAACTAAATCAGGAAACGATTTCTAATTGGACGAATCTTATTGATCGATAGAAACGAAATTTTTAACAAATTTTTTGGAAAATTATTATTTCACCAAAATTGTAAATTAGCTCCAATCTATCTTGGAGTGATTTAGAACAAATTTGAAAGAGGAAAATTAGGAGTTTTTTCGACAACCCATCTGAGGTTTTTTTTGTTGGGAGGATTTAAATTAGGAAAAGTTTAAAATTAGTTAGTACTCTTTTATCTTATAATTATAAATATTTTTATAAAAAGTTTATTTAATTCAATTTCATTTAAAGAAAGGGAAACATAACGTCAGCACGTTTTTTGTGTTGTTTCGTTATTATATTTGATAAAGAAAGGGTTAACCAATTTCTGGGTTAACTCCATAGCGTAAAATTTGGTAAACTTCCCTAGTTCTTTTCCTTGCACCTATATCGGGCTGTTGGTGCATTTAGGGCCAGCCTTGATCCTTAGTAACACTCTTTAGGGTGGTTTGAATAACCGTTTTCTGTACTTAGAGAAAGCAGCGTGTTATATAATATATATATATATATATATATATATATATATATATATATATATATATATATATATATATATATATATATATATACCTATAAACGTGTAACTAACTTTTTATTGATAAATAAATATTTAAAACATATTTCTTATTTATTTATTTACCTATACGCATTATTACTTGGAGTCAGATAGAACATTTTTGTGTTAGTTCGAATACCTACCCATCGAACCTAACAGTAAAAAGAAATGAGAAATGAGAAAGAGGAATGAAACAAAAGAAATTAAACAAGAAAATAAAAACCAAGGTCAGTACTAATTAATTAGTACAAAAAGGAAAAGGAATTTCGAAATCGGGAAAAAGGAAAACAACAATATTCTTATCTCGACAGCTTGCCAGTCATAACGTAATTGCCCGAAGAAGGCGGTTGAACAAAAAAGGAAAAAGGGAAACTATCTTGACAGCCGTCAGAAATAAAAATGGAACATTCGGGGAAGGCAGGAGAAAGAAAGTGGGAAAACACTTGATTATCTTGAGTGCCACAATATAAGCAAACTATATAAAGAGAAACTAGCAGAGACAAAACGAGACAAAAGCGAGACAAAAAGTGACGCGAAATTGAGACGATTTGAGAGACAATTTGAGAGATAATTTGAGTGATAAAATTATTAGAGAAAAATTAGACAACGTCGAACGAAACGTTATTGGAGAAACGAGTTGTGGAATAGAAATGTAAAGAAAATAATTGTGAAGAATAATTATTGGAGATTTGAAGAAAATAATTAGTTGAAAATTAAACGAAAAGAAGTTACTTGAGTATTTGAATAAATTTGTGAAGAAGGTCAAAGAAGACAACTAGCTCAAAGTCCCAGTTGATAAGCCAATCAGTAATTTGTGATCTTTTAATTCGGTGTTATATGCAAGTGCTATTCCTCACTGAGTGTTGTAATAAGCATTGTATAGTCACCAAGCAGAGTGTTGAATTGATTTTCAGCTGTATAGTGAAAGTTTATTTGTGATTATCAACAAAGATTTCTGTTGTCAAGTGTTATTTGTGGATCGTATAAAGACACGTTTGGAGTCAGAGTAACATTTAAATTTATCACCAACCCAATAACCCAACATAATCCTCGAATTCAAGTTCCCTTGATTGGCTCACAAACATTTTGGATTTCCCTTTCAGCATTCTTTCTCAACATCGCATTAAAGCCATAATCTACATAAAAACTCGCTGAAATTGAAATATTGTTAACTCGATTTAATTAATTAAAACAAATAAAGTCGGAATCTTTGCCCGAGTGATCCTTCGATTCGGGACATAAACATTCTATTTCCTAAAATTCTATAATTTAAAAAGTAATAATTTCCTGAAATGAGTAGAATGAAAAGTAAAATTTTATTGACTTTGAGACAAATAAGTGGTAACAAATTAATTTAACCTCAACATATTTATTCACAATAAATAGTGAAATTGTTATTTTGACTTCTGTTGACTGCTCCTGACTTGACTTTTCGAAAATTTCTTTGAATATTCTTTCTCGTTCTTTCTACTAATATTGTGTTGAAATTGACTTACGGGATCGGTTGATGTGACCTTTTCTCTTGAAATGTTTAGTAGTGTTTTTGAAGAGAATTTCTTTTTCTGTGGTGAAATTTGCGTTGAGTTTTAAGTTTCAGCTTTGCTACTGTTTCAATTGTTAGAAAAAAATAATTGAATTTCTTTCATTTTATTTATGACAATAATTACGTAGACTGACTGTGACAGTCATACAACGTGAATATCAAAAATCCAAAAAACAGGAACAATACTAATTTACAGTTTATTATTTACTAAATAATACTAAATAAATTGGTGGATAAAACTGAATAATGTTGCGTTAATACAGACTACAGCAATACTTGAAGTATCATATATTATAAATAAAAACAATAGTGTCAATGTGTCATACTCACTAACTCATACATAAAGATAGAAACTCACAATTAAAAGTAAATTTAAGTAACACTACACTGATACACTTCTAGTTCTATATCAAAGGCTCAAAGTTTAACTTTTCTTGCTTTAATTTTTGCAAAAGTAGTGATTATTTCATTGAAGTTTATTTGACTGGTAAGTCCACGTTCGATGGAAAGAAGAGCTAGAGATGATGTGCGTTGGTGGCCTGACGTCGAATTCAAGTAGTTTATGATAATTTTAAGTTTGCTAAAACTCTTTTCAGCGCTGGCTACATTGTTAGAAATGTTTTCATAGCTCGTTCGATATTCGGGTACGTTTCTTCCATGTAGCAAGAACATTTAAAAGATCCAAATGAAGCATGTCATCGGGTTTTTGTTTTGCAATAGTTCAATTATTTGGTGTTTAAAGCATTTTTTTCAATTATAAATTGCTCTTTATTTATTTCAGGATATTTGACTGATAATAGACCAGCTTTAGATTCTATATTCTCCATTGCAAAAGATTGAAACGCTTTGCAAGTAAGAAAATTAAAATCTTCTGTTATATTTTTCAGAGAAACAAATCTGTCTTTCAACTGCATCATTATTGAATCAATGATTGCAAAACAAGAAATGTGGAATTTATACAAGTTAAGTCCTTCATGTTCAGCATTTGTTTTCGGTTTGCTTTTCTTTTTTGAACTGGTTCGATTTTCATTTTAATACACGTTTTTCCAATTTTGGCAAAAGTTTTATAGATTTCGTTAGTTCTTTGGTCTTCAAAGTCATTTACAAGTCCTTTTATTAACAACGATGATTGATAAATATTCTGGTCTTTTCTAGTGCTAAATTGACTTTGGTTATTTTTTCCAATATCAAATTCCAAAAACGCAATGGTTATAAACAATTGATTTGTCGGTGCTATGATTTAGCATCAGATAATGCTTGGAACTAGAAAAGATCTGGTATCTTTATAATTTAAATTCCATGTTGTTGGATCATTTACATTCACATTTTCATATCCAAACTTATTATCATTTTTTTAAACAAGTCTTGTTCTGTATTTTCCACAATTTTAGATTTTTTTTAAGTATAAACTTCAGCTTTTACTTCCGTAGCAGGGGCATTATCTTAACCTTCCAGCCCATCCTTTGAACTAGAAGTACACTCATTGTCACTTTCAGATTTTGAGTTCTTCGTTTAAAGCAAGTTTTGTAAAACAATGTATTGTTCTTTCTCACTTTTTTCTTTAGCAAGTGGTTCTGTGCGATACTGATGCCCGCTTTTTTATTCCGATCCATGCCCAACTTTTAAGGAATTTATTTTATAGATAATGAAGTTAATTAATTACTTATTTATTTTTATTAAGAATTGATTAACTGACTTTAGTTAATAAAAATCTAAAATCTATCAAGTATTAATGACATTCAATTAATTCTTAAATAGGTTGCGAAACACTACAACATTACAGCAAGTGCAGACTGTGCAGTTTTGTTGCCCCCTGGATTAATTGAAAATAGTCAAATAATAAAAAAAATGATAAAAAAAATTAATAAAATATTTGTTGCTACAGTATGCTGTCCACTCTTTCACCATATAAATACGCTACAGTAAACAAGGCCGCGCCAAGCGGGGGTGCTGGGGGTGCACCACACACGGGCGCCATGTCTTAGGGCGGCGGGCGACAAATGCGCATTTGAGTGCGCGTGATAATTTTGACTGATTTGCAGTCAAAAAAGTGAGAAAAGTTAATTTTTAAGTAAAATTTAGTGTTGGTAAAATGTTTTTTTGCTTTTTGTTTATTACATATATTATTATTGTTATGGTTCCAAATGTTGTTATTTTTTTTAAGTTTTTTGCAAATATATGAAAAATAATAATTTCTGTGTTTTATTATGAAAAATATTTGTGTTAGATGATGAGGGCAGGCCCATCACTACATTTACCCTAGATAAGTATTACAGAACGGGGCCAAACAAATATAGGGTTAATGTGTTCGCCGCAGAACGGAAATGGGCAAAACTACTCCATATCTCTAAAGCTTCAACATACCTGTCAATCCAATTCCCCAACAGTTCAATCCAATCCAATACAACCCAAAAAACAATAATTATCCTTTGTGATCCAATTAACAATGTATATATTTTATTTTTGACAATCATTATTTTATTGATTTTATTCATTTATTGTATATGTATATATTCTTACATTTATTCTTTATCGTTACTGACTATTGACTGCATTTGATTTATCTTATTATGTATCTTATTCATGGGTTATTTATTTCGTATTGTGAATATGTTAATGAATTTTATCAACACACTTAACGTTATAATAAAAAGGGGATTAAATAAAATTATAAAATATTAATTAATTATTATAATTATTATAGTCTAAAGTACAATGAATATTATAAATAATAACATCTGCTATAAGATTAGCAGGATATAATAAAGATAATAAAAAAAATAAATATAATATTCCGTGCGTATATGCCGGAAATTAAAATATTTTATTTTAACATTATTAAAAAATAGTATATATACCACACAAAAATTCAGTAAATTCGCCCAAAATTTCTTAGGTTTTTCCTGAATCTTGAAGAGGCAATCTCTACGAGATTTCAAAATAAGACAGTACAGAAAGTCTAACATATTGTGTCTGCAATCAAAACATAACACGCACGATATATATAATAACAATACATAACACGCATCGTTGGATAGTGAATTTTTGAGAAAGATTAAAGGATAAATTCTTGTAATTAAAAGGTTAATTTTATTTATTAATAAATTTTGTTCAACAGATTTGTTGTTATTCAAATAATTATATAAGAACCAATAAGTTGGGGTTTGAAAAAGTGAGACCTCAACATTTGCTTAAGATTTTTTTTTACTTATTGGGGAGGGGACGGCAAATATTGGCTGGCCCCCGGCGCTAACACACCTTGGCGCGGCCCTGACAGTTAATTAAAACTACATTAAAACATTACTAAAAATATTTTGCCCCCCTAGAAAATTTTCTACGGTTGCCCATGGTTAGTGTGTACAGAAAATGGTCCACAATTGGTAAATCACCAATTTAATGAATTTCATTTTTAATTAGAAATGGCTTGCAGGTAAGACATTTAATTTTAAGGAAATTTTAAGGCTTGAATTTTGATCTATATAGATATTTTATTGCATTCATTTTTATTGATTTTAATTATAAAAAAGTTAATACAAAGAAACTATAAAGCTCTTTTATGAATTTCCATCTTTGTTTTGATAATTTTTTTCTATTAAATTTTTCTAAAGAATTTAATATTTGAAGCTCCTTTAAAAAATGGGGGCCCAGTGAGATTGCATTTTTGATGGCACGGCGCCAGATGTTAGTAATACATATTCAGGATAATAGTAAAGATGAAAATATTAAAAGAAAATTCAAAGTAAACCTATATAAAGAATAGTTAACAACAAAATGCACAAAATAGAACGAAAATAAAATAATAAGATGAAATGAGTAAATAGTGTAAAACGGAGTGTGGGTTTTGTAGTATAAATGTTGTAACGCAAAATTATTTCAGGGAATTTTTCATAAATTTTTTAATTTTAAATATTTATTTATATCATACAGCCGTCCTCAACAACGCTGACAGTTCTGTTCTGGATGTACCACAAATCCTTGCAAACATTTGACATCATCCTTCCATCGTGAGTCACAACAATAACTCCTCCTTTGAATTTCCTCAAAGCATCTTCTAAAGCTTCAGTTCCATCTTTATCCAAATGACTTGTCGGTTCATCGAAAATCAAAAAGTTAGGCTTCTGCATGTAAATAGTGGAGAAAGCTACTCTTGACTTTTGTCCCGATGATAAACATCTGACGGGAATGTTCCAATCTTCACTTGTGATTCCGAATTTCAACAAATGACTTTGATAAGTTTCGAGTTTGCAGTTGGGAACTCGGATCTGCATAATTTCAATTGCTGATTTGTCCAGTTCCAAATGGTCGACGTAATGCTGGCTGAAGTAGCCGACATTTGTTCGATCATTTAAGAACATGTTTCCATTGGTGGGTTTGAGGATTTTCATGAAGATCTTCAATAGAGTAGTTTTACCGCAACCGTTGTCTCCGAGGATGCAGATTTTAGAATCGGGTTGAACGCGTAATGTGATGTTTCTAAATATTTCTTTAGCGGGACCAAAACTGAATCCCATTTCATTCGTTTCAATTGTAGCGCACTTGATTTTCAAGCAAGCGGGAAATCTCCAGATTTCTCTCGGTTCTAGAATGCTTTCATCAATGACGGGCATCTTTTTTATTTGTTGTCTTTTAGCAGCGACTTCTTTCTTTTTTGTCTTTTCGAACTTTTTTATGTATTCCATCAATTCAGCTTTCTGTGCCTTTTGTTCTTGGATTTGATTTCTAACTTTATCTCTGTCGAGTTCTTGATTCCTCAACCATTCGTAGTATTTGCAAGCATAATGTACGACAGTTTTATTTTCAATCGATAACAAATCCGTTGCAACGTTAGATAAAAAGCCTCCGTCATGAGAAATGAAAAATAAATTCGTCTTCCATTCTTTCAAAAATCCCGACAACCATTTGATAGTTCTATCGTCCAACATGTTAGTTGGTTCATCTAAAAGTAAAAGATCTGGTTCAGCCATCAGAACAGTTGCCAAACTAATCTTCATTCTCCAACCACCAGATAAATTACCAACGTGGTCATTCATCTTTTCAGCAGTAAATCCCATTCCATCTAATATTTTCACGAGTTTTGGTACTTCAACATCTTTGTTCTTCTTGTTGACAGCTCTGCTTTTCACGTCAGCAAATCTCACCATGAAATCTTCAACTTCATCTTTACCAACAAAGCATTCGACAACTTTAGTTCCATCAGCAAGACATTCTTCTTCGACAATTCCGATTGTGTAATCCTTTGGAAAGTCGAATAAGCCCATTTGAATGGCTTTGAATAGGATAGATTTACCGGATCCATTGCTACCAATAAGACCATATCTTTTCCCATGTTCAATTGTGATAGTTGAATCTTTGAGCAAAACCTTTTTAAGGATCGTCATGTTCAAATTTTCAAGTGCAAATGATTTCATTGGTGCGCTTTGATCTTCGGTTTTGTTGACAAAATTATGGGACAATTTGATGCAACTGATCAATTGTTGATCTTGTTCTTCTTCCAATGTTTTCCTTTCGGATTTTGTAAGAAATTTCGGAGGCATTGTTGAGAGGATGTCAAATGTTAAATATGAAATAACAATTAAATATATTCAAACAAATATTTACAAATTTTCTCATATTTTAAATATTATTTTAAATGTAAATATTTAAAGTTTTTTCAATATATTTTAAGAATATAAAATTTAATAATAATATTTCTATTTTTAGTAATATTATTCATAATTGTGACCAAGAATTATTCGGGCTGGCATTTCAATAAATTATAATTTCAAATTTCATTTTTTATTATTATAAGAATTTTTTTTTCAAATTTCACCACTGATTTTTTCCATTGTATTTATTAAAAAGAGCTCGAAGAAAATAAATCAGTAAATATATCGATGTTTCCTAAAAAATGCAGTGTTGAAAATTCGTGAATATCAAGAAGATCGATAATTTTACTAATTTATAGTCTCCAAGGTCTTTTTAATAAATTTTATATTTATAATAATTTTATTTGTTTATTTAAATATTCCATTAGAAATTACATAACAATAATTCGATTTAATTATTTATTTTATTTTTAAAATTATTTTAAATAAAAGATTTATTAAGAAATTTAAAATGAAATTTATAAATATTTGCTTTTGAAGAGAAAATTTTTTGAACCAATTATATGACAATGT
>CAUHTR010007742.1:0-41982 GCA_959609185.1 Schmidtea polychroa
CTTTATTCCTTCCGAAAAATAAATTACGCAAATACTTCAACTAACATCTTTCTCAACAAACAATAGTACAAAGGCTCCATTGATTTTGCTGGCACCGGAAGACTGAGACACAAATGTGGTTCCAACTTATACTGGCGAATGCTGCATCCGGGACACGTTATTGTCAATTGTTGATAAGTAGCAAACAGTTTGTGGATTTTGGAACCATTTTGATCAGCAATTTTTTGAGCTTCATAGTTTATATTGTATTTGACGTCTCGATTATACATTTTATCGTGAATCTCTGGCGGCAATTTCAGTGTTTCGTGGCAATAATTCAGAAGAAACAACAAAAATTCTTGTGCATCCTGTTGATCGTTGCTGTTAAAATTTCTATCGACTATTGCCAGCTTGGATTTGAATTCACTTGCTATTACATCACACTTTAGATTTGGCATCCATAAACTTTTTAGGAAGAGAGCAAAACTAAATAAGAAAGAAATAGTTTCTTTTTTTTTAGAATTACCATCTGGGATAATTAATTTATTAAGTCGGCTGAGATCATCTTTGAATTTGTTTAAAACAAAGTATTTTGCCAGGGAATCTATAGAATTAATACATTGTAATACTGAATTGATGTAACACGTATTTCCATGATTGACAATTCCACAGAATGAAACAGAACTTTCGCTGATTTTGCTGTTGTTTTTTATTATATTAGATGAATTCAACTTTCTATCATTTTCCAAAGTAGTTTGACTGGAAAAACGACTAGAGGAACTTATATTTACCGCTTCTTTAGAGCCTTTGCTGTTAATATCTAAATTAGATGATATACTCATTGATTTAGATCTTCTTGATCCAAAAATTCTACGGAATGATAATTTATTATTTTTCAATGACTTTGCTGGTTCTCGAGAACTCAGAATATCATTTGAAATTTCTTTTTTGCTGGAAGACTGACTCTGGTCAAAAGATTTGGCTTTAATGAATGAAGTACGCAGTTTTGTAAAAAAATTTGAATTTTTATCGATTTTTTAGATTTCTTATTTTTCTTCAAATCTTCGAGAGTTTCATGATTTTTAAGACATACTTTTTTTTTATCTATAAAACTTTTTCGTCTAGGCCAAAATCGATTACTAAACATGAATTTATTCCAAATCGAAAAGTAGACACAGCTTTAGATAAATAATAGAAATTTACTCTAAAACCGAATTACCCCGAAATAAAATCTCAGATGTAACAATAGTATATTTTCTAAGAATATTAACCAATAAAAAATATTGTTCTTTAAATATTAATTTAAATTTTAAATTACAACATTTTTATATTTATAAATTTACCATTTAACTAACGTAATTTATATATTTAAACAATTTAAAACCAAGGTCATTTGAAATTGAGCTCAGCATTCAAAGTCCGTTATGAAATTTATTTTTTAAAGAATAAAAAAAAATTATAAATTTAATCATAAAATTTGAACAAAATCCATTTTGGTACAAAATCAAATAAGAACATGCGAACTATTAAAATTATAAAAATTCATATATAAATATTTATTGAAATAACGAGCGGAAAATGGTCTAAGAAAAAATAATTAAAAATAAATAAAATAGTAATTCTAAATAGTTTTATTATTTGAAAATAACTTTCATACTGGTTTAATAATCCGAGAACTCGTTAAAAATTTTCTTAAAGGTGTGTTACGAGTGGGGAAATTCTGTGCCTTTGCTTGAGGATATCCTGCCTATCCGTCGTTGCCCATATCTTATAATCTTTCCCTTCGAAATTCCGCATAATTATTGATTACTGCTAAATTCTCTTTAGAAGCGATGTTATTACTGCACTTTAGTTGTGCGACAGGTGAAACTCACGGCAATGACTGTTGATGTCCTAACACCCTTTTGAGTTCAAAAGATTACCATAGAAGTTGTAAGTCCCATTTCCTATTTGCTATATCGTGATTATATTTATTTCTCTTTAAAACTCTTTTTTGTCATATGACACCTTGAGTTTTCAAATTAGGATTTCAATTAAACAAACAAAGATTCAAATTCGAGATAGACAAAATAAAATAAGTCATTGGTTTTGTCAGTTAATCATACTATTCAGTCAAAAGAAACGTAAATAAGATAATCAAAAATATGTATAAATTTTCCTAACGGTAACTTATTTCGATTTATCAGCAATTAGGTTTAGAACTGAGCATGCAAAAATAAAATTAGAAAGTATATTCAAAATGAAATTGTCAAAGCTTTCCATTGAACTGGCTCGTCACTCATGCGATTTTGAGCTACTAGGTACGCTTCCACTCAAGCTTTCCTGAATGAGACTTTGCTGATTTGACTAAACTTGTAAGAATTTTATTGAGGAAATTTTTGTTGAGTTAGTTCTAACTTTTATTTTTAAGTGTTGCTAGTCTTAGTATAGTTTGAGTTAAATTTTAATGTTAAACTTATCTCAACACCGAAACTCCTCTAATCGATTAAAAATTCGGAATGATTAATATCGAAAAAGATTGTAGAAGTCAGATGATTAACTACTTTGAAATTCGATCGAAAGATAGTACTTCGATATTAACGTGATGATTATCAGCAAATGATGAAATCCGTTACCCTAGGAGTGAAACAGATGGTGATAGAATGAAATCGAGATCGTCATGCGCGAACGACAAGTCTTCAAAGTAAGCTTTTGTGCATTCAAACTATTATTATTGTAATTTAAAACAATTTCGAGTATGAAATTTTATTCTAAGTCGCAAAAACTTGTAGGATATTCACTAAACGGTAAATCATTGATTATACGCAGTTGTGAAGAGAAGAAACGAAAACAAGAGTTTAACAATGGATGGAATTAAATGATTATGAACTGTAAACTTCCCACTCACAATGAAAAAACCATTTCTATTACACAATAAGTTTTTATTAGTCATTATATTTGAGGCAATTGAATATTGATGCAGTAGTGTTGTTTAACGAATAAAAAAATTATTCGAATAAGTTTAACAGTCGGATCAGAAATTCATAAAATAATTAACAACCGACTCGTACATCATCACCACACATGGTAATCCTAAAATTTCGTCTGCAAAATACAAAAATGAAATGAAAAATTAATAAATAGAAAATTAAAATTCAAAACAAAATTCAAGCACTTTATTTGAAATCATAATTTCCACTAAAAATTAATATTTTATGCAGTAACACAAAATGTCAAATACAAGAAAATTTATAAAAAATATATATTTCAAAGCATAAATTTCAAGATTCGATAATCAAAACCATATCCGAAGTGTTTCAAAGTGTTGACACATAAATCCAACAATTAATGGATATTGAAAATCCACCATTGAATTTGAAAACAATTAAATTAGAAAAATAACTACTCAGCAATTATAATGGCATTTTAAAAACAGTAATTAATTATAAATCTAAATATAAAAAATTAAGAAACTTTCGAGTTTTTTCTGTACACTGGGATTCAGTAATACATTTAAATGCATATACTTAATTAAATATTTTATAGTTTTTTAATAGTTTCATTATCGTTAAATTTTCTCTTTTTGTTTTGATTATCAATAATATAACTATTTGAATAATTATTTACATCACTATTGGAATAAACACTTGTAATCCTATAAGGTTGATTGACTTTGATCTTTTCAATAGGATTTACTCGATAATGATTAATGCTAGTCCTGAACAATAGACCGTATTAAATAAACATTAAAAATAGATAAAAGCGAATAGCAATACGGGACCGTGAATTGATAAGATGGTTAATAGTTTTCTTATTACAAGATTATTCCTATATTAAATCGACAAAATTAATAATTATATCGACAATATTATTATTTATATCATATATCAATCATATAAATAGTTATTAGTAATGACAAAATTATTTATTAAAAAGTTTGAAGACTGAATCAGTAAATATATCAAAAGTCTTTAAGCTTTTTACAATGGAAATACAATGGAAAAGAAATCATTGGTGAAATTTGAAAAAAAGTTCTTATAATACAAAATTATTTATTTAATCTTTCTCTCTAAATCGTAGCGATATCCCGGAAGCAATTGCTCCAGTTATCATACGTTTGCTCTTATTTTAGTTAATGAAAAATCCGAATCAAAAGAATTTAATAAAACAAATCAGCTATAAAAGATGTCATATAAATTCCTGATATTTAACATATAGTGAAGCTCAATTTACATCAACACTCGTCTATTACTGGTCTGCGAATCATCGAACATTCCAATGACATATAACAGGGGTGGGTAAGTGCGGCTCTTTGATGAGCTGTGTGGCTCCCAATATCAGAGCCGTAGCTAGGGGGTGGCAAATGGGGCGACCGCCCCGGGCGCCGAGTCGAAGGGTGCAAAAACTGTAAAATGATCATTTAATTTTTTTTTGCTTTTCTTTCTTTTTTTCATATTAAATTTTTATATTCTGCTTTCCATGTTAACTGTTTTCAAAAGTTAAACTAAAACAAAACTGTTTTGCTGGTCTATCTAAAGGTTTTTGCAAACGGGCGACTAAATCCGAAGGTGGCTGATCATGAAAACAGTCATGAGCATAAAAATGCTACTTAGCCTGGAAAGATCTTGAAAATCGTTTGAAAGAAGGAATGACAAATGATGATAATGGTTATAGATATCGATATGCCCGATACAGTAGTCTATATATAAAAACGAGAAATCGGAGAATAGCCTATTCAATATTGAGAAAAGAATCGGAATTATTTTTTCATAGTAATGGAAATTTTGTGAAACATGGCAACTCATTTCTTGCAAACTCGGCCACCCGCTGATATGGGAGATGAAGCTATATATGTATATACACATGTATAATAAATATTTATAATTAATTGGTTTTCGTTATAATATAAGTTTGGTTAAGCATTGTATAGCTTTGCATCTTAATTTGACTCTTCAAGACCAATTCCATTCCTGTAAGTACATAATTAATGGGAGTGGTGGATTCTTTTGGCACCAGAGGCGCCAAATTTCAATCTCGCTCCGTGCGCCATTTTCCCTAGCTACGGCTCAGCCCAATATTACAATATGTTCTGGCTCTTAGTAATACAGGGGAAACCTGTATTTGGCTCTCGAGGACCTCATGCGTGCTCACCCCTGACATATAATGATCAAATTTTTTGTTGTAGCATAAATGATTCTGTACAGCATTTAATTTATTTAATGGTCAAAGATCAAGTAAGTTATCTTTTAATAAGAGCGAAATAAAGTATTTTTAGTCCAACAATAGTTGACTTGTCTCAGATTGATATGCTTAACTATATACATGTAAAAAGTAAATAGTCGTTAACTACGAATTCTTTTCAAATTCAATTTTCCATTATATCAAATTTGCATAATGTTATAAAGCCTCCTTTAAAGCAACCTCTAGAAAGAATACGGCAAAATTATGATTTAACCAGCTGCAGCAGAAAAATTTATCTTAATATATTCCAAACTGAAATTGCCCAATTGATGAGGCCTATCATCGACATTACAAATAAATTTTAATTAAAGAAATAAAATAACAAGATATTAAAGCAGAAAAATATTCTACCTAAATATAGCTTCATATCGCTATTGAAATTTCAGTAAGTTAAATTAATGTCGTTATTTATTTCCGCAATACATTACCATTGATGTCCTGCACATTTCTGATTTATAACCTAATCCTTTGGTGTTTCGACTTTACGACACTAAAAACCTCAGTCGAATAAGCTGAATGCTATATGATATGATTAAGAATCAGCTTTATTTTTACTTCCTAAGACTGTGCGAAAAATTATACTCATTGGCAGAGCCGGATTTAGATGAAAAGAGGCCCTACACTATTCCACTTATGAAGCCCTTTCACCTCTAATTTTTAAGTTTGTAAGTTACATGATAGATAATAAAATACATCAATACTGCATCAATATGCATCGATATGCATAAATATGTAAAAAATATCAATTTGTATGTTATTAAACTTTATGTTAATACTTATTTTATTTAAAAACTGATTCAATCCATGTAAGGCTAAACATACATTTAAAACAAAATAATAGATTAAAAGAATTTCTTTCAAACCTTTTTCGTACAGAATTCTTCTACAAGTTCATCCAAATTTATGTTTCATTTTCGATGCATAAAATACTCAATAATCCCTTTTAGCGTGTATTTTTTCTTTCATTTGATATGTTATGTTGTCCTGGCAAAATAAAATGTTCTTAAGCGAAAATTCCTATGCTATTTTCGTATTAACACGAGTTTACTCGGGACGCACGACACACAGAATACTTTTACATCTGATGAAGAGTTAACTCGTGATGCACGGTTAAGTCCAACATTTTTTATGACGAGCTAACTCATGACACACTGTAAATGGGTTAAGACAACCTCTTCCGAGTCATTGTGATTCTTAATTGATTTTTAATATTTTTAAGTCTTAAAAATAACCTTTACCCAGTACAATTAGTGAAAAGATCGTGTACGCAATCTTAAAATTAAAATCTTTTCTAATAACACGTGTTTCATATATTACCGAACTAACATGAATATAAACGATATTCGGGATATCAATGAGCCGAATGCGTTGATCTTAACTTTTACATTTTTAATGTTTATTTATTAGTAATGTGAGTAGAATTTCTTCTTATTTCCGGTCCAGTGTTTCAGTGTTCACTGTTTTTAGAATAGTGTAATTTTAATTTTGCTAACAATTTAAAAATAAGCCCCCTTTTGATCTTGAGGTCCTAGACTGAATCCTAGATAGCATATAAGGAAATCTTTCTCTGCTCAGTGGCAAGTTGTCATAAATTAACGTCATATAAACTCATTAAACTATTTTGCTATTTTAACAAACTTAACCTTTCATATCCTTTGTATGTAAAATGATGACCAAAAAATTTTGTTTGCGTTATCCTGTCTATAAAAAGATGACATTTTTTTATTATTTATATCAAATCTACTTTCTATAAAAATATTACAAATTATTTACAATGAGTTTATCTTATTTTTTATTTTTGGGCAATTATATTGGGATTGGAATGGATTCAAGAGCGATTCAAGGGAATATCAGTCTATTGGCCCTTATATGGAACATACTTTTATAAATATATTTATCAATTTACGTTACCAGAGATACGGCAAAATCTCTTATAGTTTACTTTATCATTTTCATTCTGGGAAAAAATCAAATAATGACACTTGATAACAAAAACTAAGCCAAAAATTTGAGTTGCGTGAAATTATTATATTTTTTGATCTTTGGTCCAATGAAAATTAATGAAATATCAAAAAAACAAGAAAAATTATGGAATGGAGTCTAATTAGTTTCTAAATTTTCGTTGTAATTGTAAATTTCATTTTTCTACGCTACAAAACAGCCTTCTTATGATGGGTAAAAATCTGATTTGTTGAATAAAATATTAACAATATAATTGGTTAAAATCATTTTTAAATAAAGCATGTGAAGATTTGTAAAATCCAACAAAAATTACATTGGATTTTTTAATTAAAATTTTAATTAAACTAAGGTTTTTATGTATTTTAATAAAAATAATGTTTGGAACCCAAATACAAAATCAATTTACCTATTCAATGATTCTTGGGTTGATTTAACAGTATTAGTTACTGCTTGGTTAATATATTGAAGTTGACTTAACAGAACTTCTTTTTCCGTTTCCAGCTTCTTTATAATAGCAGTTTTTTCCCGATTTTCAGAGGTTAACTATAATTGTAACCAATTTCATTTAAAAAAAATCAATATATGCACTTTATGTTTATCAGCTAATATGAACATATATAATCTTAAATCAGATGAGTAATAAATGTTATAAGGTCACCTTTTAAATTAATAATAAAACATTATTATTTAAAAATATTAATCAGAAATATTTATGTTTGTATTTCCGGTTATTTTTTTTTTAATTTAATTTTTTAAATGAAATAATATTAATTTTTTTAAATTTAAATAAAAACTCTCATAATTTCCAAGTTTTTAGTATTCATAAGATTTACTTATTGTTAAACTTTGTTATATTGAACATTGATGAAAAATTAAATCCTTTTACTAACTCGAATACTGCATGATTTATTTTTAGACAAAAAATAATTTAAAACTATACAGACTTTTGGAGTAATTGAATCAAAGAAACTTAAAATTTTTAATCAATAATATGTACTCCCTCTGTCCAAAAATGATAGTCCAGTTGCATTTTAGCCTTTTTCCCAAAATAATTGTCAATAGATAATATAAAAAACCTTTTACAGTAAAAACATATTAAATAATTTTATTTTATTGATTGAACAAATAACAAAAGTGCATTTTAAGTATCACTGTTCACGTATAAAAGAATTACGATTTAAAGTCAAACCGGACTATCATTTTTGGACATTGTAGAATTGTAGATAACATATAACTGAAAATTTATAAAATTAAAATTTTATTTCAAATAAATTTCCGATGCAAAAGAAATATTTTTTTCCAAGAACATTTGTACATTTTTTTGATTTTAAATGGTTTGCAAAAATATCAAGTTCAATATCAGTTAACTGTAAAAATATTTTCCCCTCTATTTCAAAGTAATATAATTCACATAAAATGACAAGTCTAAAACAAAGATTAGAAATAAATTATCAACTAGAATTATGGGATTTGTAGAAAATTAAATGTCAGTGTATATCATGTGATATGTAATACTGATACTTGGGAAATTATATTAAACAATTAATTTATAAGCAGTGACGTCACTAGGGGTTTCAGACCGCGTCGTGTGACACCAAAATGCAAAATATGACTGTATATGATTCTATATCGCTCCATGAAATTATTCTTATACATTGTTTCGGCCCAGCGCTCAGCGACAGAAATGTATTATATTATTGAAATTTAAAAATTTATCTCTTCGGTTTGTTATAAACACAAAATGTGTTATAGTTTTGCGTTTATAATAACTACTTCAGAATATAACATTTGGTTCGTTCATAGCTGAAATTCATAGGGACTTCCTAGAATCTCTCCAATATCTCTAAGTGAGCCTACAATTATTTCTTACGATCTGTGTGTCTGGCTTCGTGTGATAGGAATTTTTCAAAGTTAAAGTTTATAAAGAACAATTTGCGATCTACCATGGCACACTTAAGCCTTTTGATCTTGCAATATTATCAATGGAAAGTCATTTTGGTGAAAGGAGTTGATTTCGACTAGTTTTGCAACTCGAAAGTTCAAGAAAGGAAATTTCTTATTTAGTCAAGATTTAATGTTAAAATAACAATTAAAAAGTAACATATTTTTATGTAATGTTTAGTAAGGCTTTGAAAAAACCGGAAAATTTCGAAACCGGTTTTTGGTTTTCGACCAAGTGTAAAACCGGTTAACCAGTTTTTTAATATAATAATATTTTAGAAAGACTAGTGAGTGCAACAGATCGAATTTCATTGATGAACGTAGTTTTGTGTGCAGAAATTACCGGCGATTAAATAAACTCTCTCGTTTCCTGTTGATGTAGGTTGCATCGATTGTAAAGCATTTAATAAGTTTTCGACAGTTGTCGATTTTGTTTTAGTTACACTAAACAATTTTAGTTGATTTTTAAAGGATGAAACAAAACTGCTTTCATTTGCTTTTGCACATGTTTTGCACCATCCAACACTTCAGAAAATGATTGCGGTAATTGTTGAACTAAAGATGCCGATCCTGATAGTGTTGCAATTGTCTCGACTTCACTTTCTTTCATATCCTCTTTTATACTTGATCTTGGATCTCGATTACCAAATAATCTTTCAGCTAATATCGTTGCCAAGAACAATGTAGCCGCCTTAGGCGAGTATGGAAGTTCCACCAACTGCGTTTGTGGAAAAGTTCCACTTTGCAAGAATTTAAACAATGTAGTTAATTCTTAATTTCGCCGTTTTGTAATTCTTATTTCCAAAGAATTATAATATTTATTCCCCAAACTTCGACAGCTTTGTTTCATTTGAGTAAATAAAAATGCCAGTACTTCTTCTGGAGTGAGTTAAGTTGAAGTGGTTTGGCTTAGTTCTTTTACTGCCAACTCTGTTGGGTTTAATATTTGAATTAAATTTATCAAGATAGGAAAGTCATTTTCATTGTATAAATCCTCACGCCCTATGCGTTTTTATGCAAACTTTAAGTTGGACTAATCTCTTCATCATTGGTATAATAGGGAATTCCATCTGGTTCTATAGTCTAATATATAAGTCAAAGTTTTTTATCTTCTTTCTCTTCAACATATCTTTGCAATAGGTCGTTTATTACGGGTGATTTTCTGAAAAATCTGACAATCTTTCTTGAGTTTTGTAGTATTCTATTAATGTTTGCATCTTCTAAATTGTATTCAATTCCATTTTTACCAGCAACATTATCTATATTTAGATTATGGTCGCTTGCAAAATAATTAAACTGTTTTCAATTTCCTTATCAGAATCCGAAATTTTATCGACTGACTCATCGACTACATCACATTTTTTGTAAACAGTATCTACTACAGCCAAATGAAATGCATGATTGATGCAAAATTAGTTTTCAATTCTATTTAATCGTGCATATTTTTTCATAGTGCTCGCTCATTCTTGTGTTGATGTTAAAATATGACCAAGTCTAATACCGTTCTCCCTCAGTTTTTGTTCAACTAATGACTGAACCTTGTATGCATCGCATGGACCTTCTATGACAATAAAGCCTAATTTATAAACTATCCTCCTGAGAATCCAATGTTACATTTAAATACCTTTGGCATTACATCTAGTTCATTCGTTTGTTGTTATTGAGAAACGAGTTCCAGATTCAGTCATTTTTGTGAAGTTATCTTTAAATTCCAATTTTTTTCTTTAGCAATATCTATGATAAATTTTTTAGTTATTTTTTCTCTCATAGCCACGTTTTGTAATAAACTCTGTGATAGCGCTTGAATGTCTCATATCATGAATAGAAAACCCGTTATACGTTGTACATTTGGCCAATAATTCTCCCATTGATGTTCTTTGTATGAAATTTAACATACTTGAAGTTTCTTTGGCTTTTTTCTGGGTAGGCTGAGTAGGTTTATTAATATCGATCTTATGTTTATCTCGAAGATGATTTGTCAAATTTGAACCTGCACATTTTAAAACAGAATTGCATATGGTATATTTTGCACCATTTTGTTTCTTTTTGAAATATTTTTCAACTCCTGATTTTTTGCTATTCATATTTAAGCTAAAATAAAATTTTTTTCAATATATTTTAAAATAGATATTTTTTAAAATTAATTAATTTGATATCACACGAGATTCAATATATTTTAAAATAGAACATTTTTGAATAAATTAATTTGGTAGAACACTAAATTCATATTTTAAAATAAATATAGTTTAAATAAATATATAAAACAATATATTTTAATAAAATGAGCTAAATATTAGAAAACTATATTTTAATGTTTTTATGATTTGTTTTTAGGGCGTGAATATTGTTCTATTTTAAAATATATTGAATTTCGTGTTCTATCAAGTGTATTTATTAAAAAAATTTATCAATTTAAAATTATATAATTAATAATAGGTTTTTCGGTTTTACGAATAGAAAAAATCGGTTTTCGGTTTTCAAAAATTTGAACACAAAACCGGTTAACCGGTGTCGGTTTCCACCGGTTTACAAGCCCTAGTTCTTAGTTCTTAACTTCTTACAATCTTTTACTTTTTTCTTTTATTTCCTTTGTAAATATAGGACCTATATTTATAAACTTTACTAAGGATTCTGTATGTTTCCGTTATTTGGCACTGGCGGACTTGGAGGAAGTCTATGAGGTGTCATGAGCTGCCACCAACCCTAATGACACAACTGTTTATAAGTAATAATTGGCTAAGTTGAAATTTTAATATTCCGGAATGAGAGACAAATATAATTAATAATAATAGAATTGAATATATAAATTAGCATATATCCAATTATTTATTTACTTAAACCTTAAAAATTTCTCATCGTAAACAATCTGTTCCAAATATTTCATATGATTTACAAATCACAAATTTAGTTGAGATATTAATCACAAGACAGGTAAATACGAACAATGCAATGTTCAGATATGGTGCGATATCGAGGCGACCAAGGTCATCGGTATTTATATTATTAATTTTGTAAAATTTTAGCCAAATTTTCTTTGGGAATACAATTAACAGGATTTGAAAATAAATAGAAAACATTGTAAATTTAGATGTAGGAAAATAAATTATTACGGGGCAGTAAGTATGTCTTATAATTTCAATTCAAGATCATACTTATAATTACTTTGGACATTTATCGCGAAGTTAATGGATATGAATTTACAGTATATACCGAATATACTTACGTTTAAATCAAGAAATTTACGTCAAATGTTCAAGTCAAAATAGCCACTTCGACTTATATGATTGTCAAAAAAAGTACAAATTAATTTTTAACGAAATTATTAAATTGGTAATAATTTGTGGTGTTAATTTTTTAATTATATATTACTTTTTTTTCATTAAATAATTAATTAAAATTCTTAATAAAATTGTAATTTATCAATATTTTCAAGCATCATGATCCAACAAATAATAAACTTGAAAACTTAAGTAGACAGATGTGTGAACTCAGGCTCAATAGGAATCCTCAAGTCTCATGTTTTTTTGGACAAATAAGGGGAAGGGTCATCAAAAAAGGTAATTTCCTATTCGCCCAAAAATAATTTGTTTCTGTTGATTCCTGTTGGGCTGAAGTCCACACATCTATCTACTAACATATTATTTCCAATCAGATTGTTTTTATCAAAAACTGAACAAAAAGCTGCAGAGCAGTGCAAAACTGAAACTAAGTCGAAATTCTCATGAATGGGTGGTGAATTTCGCTTAGATTAATATCAACTCAAAAGCTGTCAGGGAAAATAACGTCAATGAGAAGCTTGTTCAAAACTGGCGAAAAAATAAAAAGCTCAATGAAATACCAAAAACTAAATGTACAAGGCGAAGAGATATTGCATAATTTGTAGTTTATTTTGTTTACTTTTTCGACTTATAAGCGAGTATGTACGGTATACCTGGTGTATATCCGGTATATATATATATATATATATATATATATATATATATATATCGCCATTCGTACATCTTTTTCACTATATACTTTGATAGCATCACTATAATCATCAGGTTACCTATATAATGATAATATATAAACAAATTATAAAATCTATGAATTTTAATATATATCGCCATTCGTACATCTTTTTCACTATATACTTTGATAGCATCACTATAATCATCAGGTTACCTATATAATGATAATATATAAACAAATTATAAAATCTATGAATTTTAAAGCATAAATACAAATTTAAAACAATTAATTTTTAAAAATAATTTTCAATAATCAATTATATTTAAACTTTTAATATTATTTAAAAATATTATTTTACTTATTTTTTTTTAATTATTTAACATAACTATTATTAATATACATCAACATACAAAAACTTAATTAAAAACATTCAACACACACGTATTCACTGCATTCTGCACATTGATTTTAGGATAAAAAGTTCTTATCAATAATGCTTCACATATCACACGCTCAAAAGGCTCTCCAATGTATGTGGCCTTACACCATTACATGAGAATTGAGAAACGAGATCCGAACAAAAACCAACCGGCGTTTGAGATTTACTAAAAAACATACTACGTACTTTGCACGATTTTGAAACAATTCTATAATTCAATGTTCTTCTCTAATGTGTTATAGGTTCTTTTAAGTTTCTGATCTTGCCATTGAGTCTTTGAATCTCCAGTGTCGCATTTCATTTCGAGTGCTCCACATCAAGAATATTCTTTCTTCTCATTAATCATTCCCTGAACAATCTCAATAAACATCCGCAAATACCATTACATCAGTTTCGATTTTTTTCCAAAGTCTTCCCTTAATTCAATCTCGAATAAAATCTCTGAATCGAAATATCGTCTTAATAAACGAACTTTATACACCATCCTTCATTTCAGACATATTCTGATATCCTTCTTGCATCTTCTTGTAAATAAATATAAAGATCCGTCTATTTCTTGTGCAAGAAGATTTTTAATAAAGGAATTGTAAAATGTGACTGCTTATGACGCCAAGCTTAATCACTAATAACATCAATCTTCAAAAAATTATTTAAACAGTTTAATTATTGTTAGTCTCACAAAATTAAATATAATTAATAATTAAATAAATATTCTCTTTTACAGTATCAATTCAGCAATTATCCATCGTGCTTTGTCCATCATTTTCCTTATATCAAATTCAAACTTGATTTCAAAATGATTTCAAAAATCCCTTTTAATGCATGGTCATCAGAGCATTTTAATAAATTAAAAACACAAACATTTACTTACAAGAGTAGTCACATTAAGTACTACGTAGAAATTATACAATTTTATTTAGTGACCAAATTTCCTTATTATCCCTATCAATAACTATGAATTTAACAACAACATTTAATTTTACTCATTTTACATATTTAGTTATCACTTATTTACTTCAAAGCATTTTAATTTAAATAGATATAATTTAAACAAACTTTTTCACATTTAGCTTGTACTTCGCTAAACTGGTCTGTCTGTACTCTGAAGTAATCATAAACAGCTTTCAATATGTGACTTTTACTACGATTTAAAGTCATTTTTTCATTGTTCGGTAACATATTTTGTAATTCACTAATCCAAGTATTAATGCGATCTCGACGACGCCTTTCGACTTTATTAAAAGTCATGAGAATGAAATTGTAAAATAACTATAGAAACAATACCTTCATTGTGACTTGATTTTCTCTTCATTTCTTTAAATTCTCCCTCGCCGTTTATGTATTCTTTATTTGGACTGTGATCTGCTTGTGACGCTAAACGTTAATGAGAATCATTTTTGGATATTTGAATTTTTATCATTGGAAATCTCTGTGTTCATTCCAATTTTAATAATTAGGCTCAGGGCTGGTTCTGAGCTTTTATATGTGTGTATGTGTATGTTGGCATTACAATATTTGGCCCGCTTTTTCTGAACTAAACTTAATTCTTAACCCTTTCTAAGGCAAAGGAAACTAAAAGTGATGTAAAACTCAAAGTTTATTAATAAAAATATAGCGGGAAAACACATCTATGGTTTCAAATACTATAAATTTGTTCTCTTGTGGCTCAATATATGTCAGTAGTTGTACCAAAAGTAAAAATGATTACCGACAGCGTTACATTTAGATATTTTTATTAGTTTAAAATGGTGTACAGTATATTGCCATCACCTTAGTTCAGTGGTTCTCAAACTTTTTTGATCACGACCCAAATTTTTGACATTTCATGCCAAAAATTTTATTGCGACCCACATGACAAAGATTAATTTTAAAATAAATGTTTATTTAATGAGAATAACTCTATTTAACTCTAGTTATTCTAGTCATCGCGACCCACCAAAAATTCTTTCGCGACCCAAAAATGGGTCGCGACCCATAGTTTGAGAAACACTGCCTTAGTTCACATTCAAATCTGAATGTGATGAGCTGAGTAACCATTAAAGGACATCAAAACACGAAGATAACGAAATTAAATACAACTTGAGTTTACCTAGATACTTTATTAGTATTACTATGGTAAAATGTAGTGAAAATAAATACCTACTTGGATACCAAGTATATACTAAAAAATTAGCTTTTAAAGATTTCATGTTTAGAGAATCTTTTAAAGTTTACCAGATTTTAAATGTTTTATAAAAACATCTTTTTATGAAATTAGAATTTTTTGTTGAGTGCAAAATCAAAATAAAACCAATCAAGGATAATCTTAAACCGGATAAGCATTATTTTCACAAGAAAATATAAAGTTGCAGACAGTGTAAAGAAAAATGAAAATCTTTTGGCTTCTACATTTTAGATCGAGATTCATATTTTTATTAAATAACAATTCTCGAGTCATTTATTTTGTTTTCAAGTTGTTTACACTTAAAACCAGCCCTGATTAGACCTAATTCTTGAAATTGAAATTTTAATTATATATTGCTTCTTTTCGATTAATGAATTACATTATCTATAAACGTTTTAAAAAAACGGTATGGATGATATTTTTCTATTATGTTTGAAAATCAGAGGCCTATTAAGACGTTTTTGCATTATATAAACAGTGTAAAATTTTTAAGTACCATTATCCGCAAGCTTTAACAAAAATATATATTGTGAGAAAAACAATCGGATACTTGAAGAAGTACTTAAACATATTTTTAATTCTTTTATAATTCATATAGCTTGTTTATAGCATTTTTAGTAGACGATATATCCCACAAAATGTTTTTAAATTAGTTCGAATCTTTAGATGAGAGTTTATTGAAAAACTAAATAGATTCTTATCAAAAAATGTTGCATTTAAGTGATTTTTGGCGTCACTTACAAAATTATGCCTGAAAACTGATCATAATGAAAATATTTTGGGAGCAACAAATTTAAAAATTAGTTTGTATCGAAAATAAAATTTTAATTTAGTTTGGTGCCCAAAAAGGAATTTAAATTGGTGATGAAACACTAAATTAAAGTAATAATTCTTTAATTTATAAATTGATAAATGCGGCTGAACATTTTTAAATATATGAATTGACATTAATGTGTAAAAATATTGATAAAATTTGTTTCCTGATAATTTATCAATGATTATGGTTATTTATTGACATTAAAAACAATGTTTTTTTTCTGTTAAAAGAACAATAGAGATAATAATCATGAGATTTAATTATTGCATATTAAATGTTTCAGTGGAATCAACCAAAAATCCGTGTTTTTAAAAACTTTTTTATAACCATTTTAAATGAAAAATTCAAAATATAATTTACATCACCATTATTTTTTCGCTGCTTCCATTTGTGTAGATATTTTATTTAAAAACAGATTTTTCTACTTTAACGCAAATGCAAAAATAGCCACATAATATATTGGAAAATTAAAATTATCTTCATTGAATTCTTCTTCGCACATTCCAGATTTGATGAAAAAATAATTAGTTTTTGATTGATCTTATATTTCGTGGGAATTTTGTTTATTTATATTGTGAATATAAAAATGGCTATTCTGTATATTGAGTATTCTGTGAATAATTCGATATAAAGTCTCCAGATAATTTATAATTATTCGATGAATTTCCTTGATTTGTGATACTCATTTACCACAAATTTTATACAAACTACTAATCAACCAAGACAATACTGATGAATCTGTCCGATCAGAGTCACTGACAGTTCAGAAAATGGACAGGAGCTTTGGAATGGATTTTATAATATCTTTCTAACTCTTGCTGTTGTATATTTTCTTAAAGGCATACTTCATGCTGGACATTATCCAAATGCAAATACGGACACAGGAATAATATAGCCGTTCAAATAATTTGGTTAAGATTATTCTTTTTAAGAACCATTGACAATTTTTCCAGTTAAAAATAATTACAATCGAACTCGGTTATTACCAACTCTTATGACTATAGCGGAAAAAAATCTTGATTTGGTTCAAGCTATTTTAACATAGAATTTTCCTGCTTACAACGAACCAAAACCGGTTAAAATGAACAAAATGAACAATTCAAGAGAAAGTAGAAATTATTCATGAATTGGAAAACGGAGATAGAAATTCACAGGTTTGTAAAAAATACAATCTTTCAAAGTCAACAGTTTCAACATTTTGAAGAAATAAAGACACAATATTATCGGCATTAGAAACTAACGCCCCAAATAAAATTAAAACTTGTGAAAATTTGATGTTGATCGTTCATTAATTTTATGGTTTTAAGTGCAGAGAGATGATGGATACCCAATTAATGGCCATATTTTAAAGATTCAGGCAGAAAAGTTTGCTGAACAATTGGGTCATGAAAACTTTACTTGCAGCAATGGATGGCTAGATCGATTTAAAAACAGAAACAATATTGTTTATACAAAAATCAGCGGAGAAGCTTTGTCAGCAAATACAGATGCTGCAATCGATTGGACAAAATCAGTTTGGTCAGAGCTAAAAAGAGTTTTAAAAAAGAGGATATCTACAATGCAGATGAAACAGGTTTGTTTTATAACTTAACACCTGAAATGACTTTCAAATTCAGTAATGAAAAATGTGTTTGTGGGAAAAAAATTAGAAATCATTTTGGTTTGTGCGAACATGACTGTAACAGACAAAAAGCAAGCTTGTTGTCATTGGGAAATCTCTAAAACTACGCTGCTTTAAAAATGTCAAAAAATTTCCTGTTGAATATACAGCAAACAAAAAGGCATGGATGACATCTGAAATCTTTAAAAATTACTTGCTAAAGTGGAACGGAGATTTATTCACCAAAAAAGGAAGATTTTATTGGTAATTGACAACTACTACCCAGCTCATCCAAAAATTCCCAATTCAACCAACATTAAGTTGGTTTTTCTACAACCAAATGCAACATCAATCTTGCAGTCAATGGACATGGGGGTAATCAAAAATCTGAAAGATTATTTCCGAAGATTTCTTGTTTTGCTGTTGATTGAAAGAAGAGAAAATGGCAAAGATGACAAAATAACTGTTCTGGATGCAATTCGCCTGATAAAGGATGCTTGGGACAGTGTCAAACCTTTAACTATCTCACACTGTTTTAATAAATCTGGTTTGAATTACGAGTCAGTTTCCACCTATCAATATTCTGAGGAAGATCTTCCCTTGTCACAATGGTTAAATGTAGAAAGAATAAACAACTTTTCGCATGTTGAAGACTTGGATGACTTTGCTTCCATTGATGAGGATCCGGTGACATCTGGAATCCCCTCGGAGAAAGACATCCTTCAAGCCATTCTTCAACAAGAGGACAGTGAAGATGAAAATGAAAGTGTCGAAGAAATAATACCTATTGTTATTTATTCATAAGCTCAAGCAGCTTTGGAGATCTTGACTCAATTTTCAGGAAACAACAACACACTATAATCTGTTTTTACAGCACTCTTTGTCATTCAAGGCACATTAGAGACATTAAGTTGAATTCTATGAAGCAAACTAGTATTTTAAATTATATAAAAAAATGACCGAACAAAAAATAAAAAAACAATAATAATAAAAACCCTTGCATATATCTTATCATTTTTGATGTTTTTATAATAATTTTTAAAAAACGTTTTTTCTTCTTTTTTTTGTTTCCTGGTTATATCGAACCCCGGTTACAACGAACCAATTTTTCTTGTCCCAAGCAGTTCGTTATAACCGAGTTCGACTGTATTTCATCACAGTCAGATCTCTATCTTGCAAAAATTATTTTTATTTTAAATAATTGGAAAAGCACCTGTAGAATTTTTAACTTAATACATTAACTTAATACATAACATAGGACAAAACAAATTTTAACCTTGTAAAAAACAGCGAACACTTATGGTTATCTTTATTAAATCAAACGTGCTGATTCCAAATATATATTCTGTTTTGCTTCACGTTTTCTTGTTAAACCGATATGAAGAATTGTAACAAAGGTATAATTTGATGTATACAAACAAGTCTGTCAAGACACATCAAATCACTAATTATATTGTGTTATTATATCACACAGATGGTTAAAATAGTTGTTTAAGAACCAGCATTAAGTTCATCACACTGTAAATTCCAGCAGAATTCCGCAAACATGACATTCCCTTGTTCCTGTTTTCAACTGGAAATACTCTGGTGAAAGCGCTCATCATGTTCCTCACTGGTATCTTCATTCTCGGGGGAAAAGGAAAGATGAGAATGAAAAAAGTGGAGCTTAAGTCACATGTTGCAGTACAAATGTTGATAAGATTCGATCAATCTGTCTACTGAAGCTGTGGAATTTGCTGCTTTATATTTTTCCAGAAATTCTAGGCAGATCTGTTTGAAAGTTCATGGTCATCCATCATGCAACATCAGTTATCATATTTGTAGCCTACAAAAATACCTTTCTTAATTTTTGTTTCACTGATTTTAGGAAACTTATTCTTCAAATACTGAAAACTTGGTTTATTATGAACTAACGCCTTAAAAAGCAGCTTCATGATGTCAAGCTTAATGTGAAGATATTGTACGATGATCTTCTCTTTCTCAACAAGAGGTTCATGAATGACGTTATGAGAATCAAGTTTATATGTGGTGGCCATTTTCTCCTTGTGTTATGATCCGATTTCATCCTGTTGCCACATTTGCCGAGAAAACCCATGAACTTTTTATAACCACTTTTCAATCCGATTGGAATAGCAACGAATTCCAAATCTGCACATATATCAGTAATTTATTATCTTTGTATTTTATTTTGTCTAAAATAAATGCTAGATTTTCATATGTTTCTCTTAGGGTTTCCAAATATGCAATCGGAATTGAAGGCAGCGCATTTCCAGTATAAAGTAATAGTGCATTGATGCTGCAGAGTGATGTATCTATGAACAAACTCCATTGAGAAGAATCATATTGCATTCCTAGATCATCAAACAATCTCATGGTATCATTGAAGCAGCAGAGACCTTTATCTATAGAAAAGTACTGTTGCAGTTTCCAGGATCGCTTTTTAAATGATGAAACTTTTGCGTCATCAGCTACTGTTGAATACGTGAAGTCAACAGCTCACTTCTATGCTTAGTCAAATACAAATCGCGAACAAGATCATTCAGATCAGGTTTTGTTATGAAGTGTGGTTTACATTCAGTATTCTCCAGCAACTCGTAATTTTCATCGAGACTTCCCGTTTCTGATGCGGATGAACTGTATTTTCTTAAAATTTCTAATGGAGGTTCAAGAACTTAAATTTAAGCCGAATGTCGATTGGGATAGACAATAGCCTTCTTACACTAATTTAATTATTATGTAGATATGTCGGTTAAATACAAGTATCAGTCTGTTCAGTGATCTTTCGGCTCTCGCCACACCATTGACACTTACATTTTAGTGCACTATCAAACCTGTTTGTCCATGACCCACTATTTTTTTTAAATCTGAACACCTTCGCAAATATATTAATAATTTTAAAGTCGCTTCAAAAATTATTTTTTTTAATTTTATTATCGATATTTTAAAAACTGAATTCTCAAATAAGGAGCCAGTATCTCACTTTTAACCTTCCTGTAAGCGCTTCCTAATGTGTAGTGAAGTTTCAAATAAAGCTTCATATAATTCATTTATGTTATATTAATTTTTGAATTTGGTACTTGCAATAATTCTCAGCTCTCCAGGGATCCGTTTGATAACGATATTGAGGATTTATAGTATTGATTTTGCATTTGATCGGAATTTTTCAACTACTGACATTCTTTTCTCTTTAACGCATTTTTAGGAATGTGCTTTTATGTTTATTAAAACATTTTTTTCGTCTTTCGTAAATCATTAAATAATATTTTAATAAATAAATTTAAAAACTTTCAAAAATAGATAATTTAATATAATGTTAGTAAATATAGGTATTGATAAAATTTTTACTTTATTGTAAATATAATCATACCAGTGCATTACCATTAAACTTCGTTTTAATTCGAATTCTCATGTTTACAATAAAATTAACGAAATTCATGCTTCAATCTAATGATTAGTAAATATTTATGTTTTATGAAAATTATACGAGAAATTTAAATTATTTTAATCTTACTTGAAAAAACCGGCGAATTCGAAGAATAGGCTTTAGAACTGCAATCAGACAGTGCACTGGTTTCGTTAGTTTTCGATGGTTTAATTTTCAATCGTTTTTGAACTTTACTCTGAGAAAGATCCTTTTTCATTCCAACAGATATATTAGAAGTTGGATTTGATTGGTTGAAATTATTAGAAACTCCATTATAGATCTCCCTGTTCATATCCAAAGTATTGTTTTGATTGGAAAATAACTGATCTTTTATCGACTCCCCGACTACTCGACCATTGACTAACATAGATTCTATCTCTGAATTTCCTTTTAAAATAAGAATTTGTTTTTCCTGTTTAATCGATTGAGAAGTGTGAGGAAACTGGGAATTCGATATTGAATTTTCATCATCTGCTAACAAAGTTACTTCTGCTTCATTGTTCGAATCTACAGAACATTCATAATACTGATTGTTCATATTATCATTCTGTATAGAATCTCTGAACGTTTGCACTAATGAAGATATAGAAGATTCATCGAGCTTTCGATTTGTCATTATAGACTCTAAGTTGTTGCCAGAAATTGTTGATTGTGGCGATTCAAACAATTTCTGAATCAATTCAGCAGTTGAGAGATTATTTGATATTTGCAATTGGTGCGCAGCTAACATTAAATTTGAATTATTTAAATTTGTACAATTATCTGATGACGCCATTTCAACACCTAGGAAATTTTAAAATTTATCATAAAGTGATAAATTATAATTTAGAAAATAATTCAAGCAATAAATCTCGTAGTAAATCATCACAAAACGCTTGCGTTTTCAAGTGTTTGATGTATTCAATTGTTTTTAGCATAAGAGGACCACGAATACAAAATTTGCATTGAACCCAAAAGGTTTCATGAATCGGTTTAGAAAATGAGAACTGTTTGATGGACGAGATTAATAAACAAAAACTAAATATGCTTAACATTGATATTGAGATATTCCAGATAATTTATATTACTTTGAATTAAATTCATGATTTTGAAGAAAAATTTCACATATCATGATTGTTTTGATTTTAGGAAATGGTAAAATGAATTTTTAAATGAAATTCAATTCTACTTCCTCTTAATGAAAGCTTTATGTTGCCATTTTTAAACTCCTCAATATAGCTCAAAAGATTCTCAAATACGTGTTTGTGTAGTAAACACTAACTCTATAATTCAACCAACAAGTACTGGAACAGCGAATTTTACGAATTAGGTGATTGGTTCGTTTTGCGTGATAATACACTATGACATTCCTCCGTTATCGCATTACAGATTTTGATAAAGAAAACTATTTTCTATTTAAGGAGATCAAGACTGATTGATGACATAGAAACAAAATGTTACTGGTTTCCTTAAGTCAATGCCACCGAGAGTTTGTATGAATGTTGCAAGAAATATATTGAATAACGTTTGACATGTTAAAAAATTTTCGCTTTAACAGGGCCATTTTTGGAACTTTTAGAACACTGTATATTCTATGACCTATTCTATGTAACCTATGACCCGTGGGTCCCTCTTTGACCCATAAACCTACTTTATGTTACCCACATAGATTTAGTAAGGCGCAACACAATTAATTATATTAAAAAAATTATATTGAAAATGAATAAACAATGCATATTAATAATTAAATTTTATTATACTCAAGCGAAAGATTTTTACTATATATTTTTAATGTTTAATTTATAACTTATTGTTTATAAAATAGCATGCTACATTTTAAAACTAAATAAAATCAGATTTATATACATTTTTTACTTTTTTAATTATCGGTCCGCCATTTGATTAAAATAAAATCAAACTCAATTTGACCTTCAGAAACTTTTGTAAAATTATAAATTGATAGATAGAAGTTATTAGATTAAATTTTCAAAGTTTTGCATTTAATTTAATATATAAGTTTCAAATTGAAAGAGGGATTATAAAAAATCAAGATATTCAAAATGTATCTGTGTATCTACAAAATATTGAATCAAATATAAAAAAACGAATTATTAGATTTTATCGAGGGTTATCCTGTAGTTCCATACAAAATTACTATTAAAATGTTATATTAAAATATTACTATTAATATATGAAAAATAAAAAATTATTTTAAGCATGTAATTTAATAATCCATAAACATAAAATTGTATAAGATTTGAAATAAAGGTCCAGGTTACAGAGTTAGATAATATAATATATGCTTCGTATGATTTTAGTTTATTAACCTTTGATAAATTATAATGATTTAGTCAAAGCCAGAGAATATCTATTACTATTATCAATAAAATATTGATTTCTAATAAACTATAGCACTTATAAATCACTACAATTATATTCAATAATTATGAAAAATAAACGAAGTCTTCTTGATAGAAAAAAAGTTGTCGGTTTAATAAAATAATACTCCATTGTTATCATCAATAATGCTATTCTTGATTACAAATTAATGTGAAAATTTTGGAGTCTCACTAGATATAATTATGGCTATTTACATAAGTATAAAAATATTTACTATATTCAATTTATAAGAATAAACCTTATCTACGTGAAAATTAAAACCCTTTAGTATTTTTAATATTTTCGTTCGATGTCTGAACTTTTGTTTAAATGCTAAATTTATCTTGTTTTCGCACGCAGACATTGAAATTATAAACCATTGCCGAGGTCATATTGAACTTGAATCACTTCAATAAAAATGCCTTCGTGGATTTAGTACGTAGCAATTTTAGAATAATTTTTGGATCATGAGCTATATTTCTAGTTTATAGATTCTTTCCTAAAATTCTAAGTTCCTTTATTATATAGACATAAAATGATGGATCGATAAAAATTAGATTAATGAGAAGCATTTGTTGTAAAGGGATTTTAAGTTTTAGTTTTCTTTATACCTTCAAACTTCAGTTTAATTCTACTCGATAATTTAGAAATAAATTTTTATTCATTTAAAAATTATTTTATGTTAACAATTTTTATCAAGTTTAGTTTGTTAAATTAGTATGTCTATCTATAACTTCTTCTGTTGCTTTGATTTATTCAACAATTTCGGTGATTTAATTTGACATAAGGTTGAATTTTAATTAAATACTGGGAATATTTAAGTAAAATAATTAAAAATTATAAATTTTAACCATTATCTAGTGTGTTACTCCCGGGATTTTCTTTGTGATAACATTTAGTCGTGTCTGGTAAAAATCCAAGTTAAATTTACTATTTTCGCACAAAACTCTGATATAAAAAACAAATTGGCATCAATGACTTTGGTATTTTTCTAATGACAATTAACATTTGACTCTTGAGAATTTCAATTCAATATTTACCAGTTTAAATATTGTAGGATTGTAGCTACATTTCAATTTAATGCTCTTAATTATATTCAACCAACATTTATGGAGAGAGAACGAGTGTTTTCCACTTCATCAAAATTTTGCTTCAAAAAACGATCAAATTTAACCGACAAGTAAATTAATGAATTATGTTTCCTTAAAACTTATTTTATATAATATATATTATAAGAACATTTTTTTTCAAATTTCTCCACTGATTTCTTTTCCATTGTATTTATTAAAAAAGCTTAAAGACTATGAATCAGTAAATATATCGATGTTTTTGATATTCACGAATTTTTGGCACTGCCTTTTTCAAGTGAAATTCGATATCTATTATTTTGTTATATTAAAATTTAAGTATATTCAATATTAAATGTATAATATTATAAACTAAAGTAGGACACAAACACAATAGGTATCATACTAGGTGAGGTATTCAATATTCAATAGGTACCATAATTTTGCTGTGTTCCATGATTTTTAATTTTTTCCCTTACATGAATCAAATTTAAATGAATTAAGCCATTAACGCCCAAAAGGAAATATTTACAAACAAACCGACATTAATGACGGTTGTCACTGCGTTGCCACCATATTGAATTTATTCGTAGACTACTAGTGCCATCTATTGTTGAAATGGGTCACTACTTCAAGATAATCATTATAAAAAAACATGAAATTACGCCTTTAAACAAGTGTACTCATGGGAGTACAGTGGAAGGTAATGGGTTAAATTCATTCAATTTTTTTTATTGTTTGCTTTGTTATTAATTTTTTGATTTAAATCAAACTTAAGTGATTTGATGTGATTGAATGGAATTGAGATTTAAATATATTATTCATATTTCTATTAAATTCTGCCTAATAAAATTTAAATAAACATATGTTTATGATTTGTGTTCTCATTTTAAACAAAACCAAAATTTTTTATTGTAGAAATTAATAAATGAAATCCTAGGACCCGGGAATTTCCCGAGAAACAACTTTTTCCAATCCCGAATACTGGGAGTCAAAAAATGTATGAAAACATACACACTACCCTTATCGGACTCTATCTTCGTATTTTGTATATATTGTTGTCAAGCCAGAGGTGACTTATGACCGTCAAGGGTTAATATATTTTACTGTTATTTAAATGCGATCAGTGAAAGTTGACTTAAATTTTTAAATAACATAATAACTGAAATAAAGTCTCCTGTATGGATGAAAAGCATGACTCCTGAGATTGAAATTGATACTACATGTAACAATGATTTACTCGAGTACGTCTCACAGAATATTCTAAATTTAGCCTAAATTGTGGGATATTTTTAGGGAATTAAATGATACTTTACTTGTGACATGAAAATACGAATTAATTTTTTGCATTGATCTTCACTTCAATCATTAAAAGTAATCCTAAAAACTACAAGAGAAGATATTTAGATATGAAATTTAAGTGTATCTGTGAGTAGTATTAATTTGCAGTAATTTGAAGCTACATTAGCAGGAAAGAGAATGATTATATGAAACAATCTAGATGGGGTAATTCATCATTCCCACTGAGTTCAATTAATTTGAATATTGATTGGCGTTAAAAATAAATTTCAAGAAAAATCTTAATGTTTTATATTGATTAACTGGATGGCAATTCATTAAAAATGAAAATAGTACATAACTATTAAGCTATTGTGACGTCATCATTATAAAGTAATTCTTGACCCATATCTCTCCTTCAGTGTGATGATGTCATTTGGATAATGTGAGAATTGACAAATCCATTGTGCTGGAGTAAACACTCACCATATTATTTATTTGTTTTATGATTATTTCAATTTTGTCGATTTTCTAAAATTTCCTATATCGAACATTTATTTTCGCGCTTATAAATTACTAATTTATATATTTTTAAAGTTTTTAAATATAGTATTTCGAGAGCTTTGGATATAATGGGTTTATGTAATAAAGACTTTTGATCAGCGTTATTTAAAATATACTGTTTGTAGTTTTCATAATTTTATTTTTTATCAAACTATATATCAATATTATTTAACACGAATTTTTGACACATTTTTAAGTGTTTGAAAGAAATTTTGATTGTGATTTTTAGAACTTAAGGAACAAATCCAGCTACTTTGTTAGTCATTATTTGGTTTTGAAAAACGATGAAAAATAGAAAAACCATAATGATCTGTAAATATGGCAAGGATGGGAGTTTGCATGATTGAGTGTAATATAAGTACAGAAATTACGATAAGCCTGTCTAATATATATGGTGTTGCATCCATTTCATTTATTTTGTATACAATATTGTAACTAAATTCGACCGGTGTTTGAGATTTTTTAATAAACATAGTATACTTTCCACAAATTAAAGAAAATCCTATAATTTAGATTACCTAGCTGCTTAATAATATTTCTCTTTTAATATTTCCAACCCCTCATTATGGTAATGTCAAAACAAACTTAAGCTCATCATGTTTAAAAGAACTATTAATGTAGTTTACTATACTGTTCGATTTACACGTACTGGTCGAATTTCACATTTTTCAAATTTTACTTTAGAATTCTAACATAATATTTTAAACCAATAGAATTAACCCGTTTTCTTTCAGATATATTTTTGTTTCTACAAGTAATAGTTGCTAATTATTTAAAAGATAACTTTATTATTTGGTCATATTAGACACTTTTTAAGAAAGGGAAAATATAACTACAAGAAAGATTAAATACGTGAAGTTTATGTATACAATAAATTATATAAAATTATAAAATATGAAATACTTTTCAATAAAATTGTGAAAGAACATGAGATTTATTTATAAATTTACAATTATAAATTATGTTTCCCAGAAGACTTCATGATGTTGATGTTTGTAAATTAAAAGTAAATGTTTATCAAAATTGTAAAGATTTGTCATTTGAAATAAGCAATAATTTTCACATTTCCAATCCAAAACCGGAATTATAAAATGACTTTCAAAATTCGAATAATAAAGGCTATCAATTTTTATAAAGCAAAGCGATGATAAAAAGCATTTTGATATAATTTAAACTGGAGGTCGACTACCTTTTCGTACCCTTTAATAATATTACTTTTGTGAATAAACATCTCATTCATTTTCTAAATAATTTAAAAAACACGAAGGAAGCTTTTTATTTAGATTGTATAACCTTGAAGTACAACTAGAAAAGGGGATATTTAAACGAATCATTTTTATTTTTAGTTTTATTTACAAATATAAAATATAAGATGATCCTAATTTAAGTTTGAAAATTCTCATTTGTGGAAATTCACAATATATGTGAGTTACATAATGCCTTTCTTGTTATATACAATTCGATTGGTGATAGGATAATCTGACTGAAAGGTCAGATGAAATGATACATATTTAACTTAAAGTCCATTATCACTAATTTCCTTTTATAACTAACCATATTTATCAAGAAATACTACTTGATGAATACATTTCCACTCTATTTTCATGATCCTAAATCCTTCATTTAAACAATTGTTAGTGTTAGGATCTCTTCAAAAAAGCTCACAAAGGAAATCAGAATTTCACGATTTAATGATATTAGGAAATTTTTATCCATGTACATATTTATGCTCTGATTTTTGTAAACTAATCAAATAAATTTCGATACGTTTGACGTCTCAATTTAGCATTACAAATCGATATATATATATATATATATATATATATATATATATATATATATATATATATATATATATATATATATATATATATATATATATATATATATATATATATATACCATGTTTCAAAAATATTGGACACCCCCTATTTTTGCTTTATATACAAACACAAATTACTATTTATTTATAATTTCCGTTTTTATAAATAAATAACTACTACATTTTACTACTACATTGCATTTAGCCAAGTAAATTCTCTTTCAAAACCACAGGACACATTGTACAAGCTATTTATTTAAGAGACCATACAACGTATTGTACAAAATTAGTATTTTATTGATGTTCCTGAGTTTTTCAGTACCTCTACACAACTTGTAGTCATCGAAATAATTAATGTATTTACACTTTTGATTTCAATCTTTTCCAAGCATCCAATATTGCATTTTTTAACACAGATATTTTGTTATACTGTTTTCCTTGACTGTACACCAGTGGTTCTCAACCTGTGTTCCGCGATTACGCTTCCAGTGTTCCGCGAAAAAAATGACATTTTATTTTTAAATTTGCATTTAAGATACATATCATCAAAAACTTCAATTAATTTTTTTATAAGATTCAATAAGAAAGCCGTTACATAGATATATAAACATACAAATATAAAAGTGTTTTTATTGCTTGTTATTGTTGCGCGTGGTATTTTCTTTGCTTATAAGAAGGCATTGTTTACGTTTACGACAGATTTATAGTAATTTGTGATTGGTCACTCATTATGGGCAAGTATTTTTTGTCAGTGTTCCGCGTAAAAAAATCATGTGAATGGTGTTCCGCGCTTTTATATTAATTGAGAATCACTGCTGTACGCCATAAAATTTCTATTGGATTTAAGTCAAGGGATCCAAATTAAAAATTTTATGAATTTTTTGATATTGGTATTGGATTTATATTTATATTAATTAATGAAAATTATGGAAATGAAAATTAAATTTATGACATTTCCAACTACAGCCAAATTTCCTTATCTCTATAAAATTTTGCTTTCCCCAAGCATCGAAATAAGCAATATTTTTTTCATTTTATATGATAAAACAATTTGCTATATATTTTCCTATATTATATTGAGATAAAACTATAATTAAATTTGTTTTAAATTTGCATTTTTGCATTAATTGAAAATGAAAATATTCTATAAAATATCTTTAAATAAAAATAGACGTCGTAATTTGCATTTAAATAAAAAGAACATTGTATTATTTAATGATTTTAATTTATATTTTCTTTCTAATTTTTTGATTTACAAATCTATTAATTATCTCTTCAAACTCAATTTTCTCTAAAACTTCGTGTTCGATGTACATAATCGAAATGTCATTTAATTTTGTTTCTTTCATTTGTGAACGAAGATAGCTTTTTATTCTTTCTAAACAAGAAAAGGATCTTTCAGCAGAACAATTTGTTACTGGTAGTGACAGATAAATTCTGAAGATGATTTCCAAATTTCGAAAAACGTTATTATATTTTTTTATAAATAAAAAATTGTACAGATATATCAATTTTTTGTAGAAGCTGTTTAAAATGAAAAATTGACATTATATAAACATTTTCTATACATTCATTTTTAAAATTATTTTTTTTAAAAATTTGAATTTTATTTATCAGTTACATGCTAATTTTTTGCCGCCCTAGACATGTGGCTATTTGTAAATCCAGGGCTGGAGGTCGAGATAAAAATATGACTGCGAAAAAATTTACAAAATATAATAAATTATAGTATATGAGGGCAAAGGTCAATAATACATAATCATACATAGAGATTGCGTAATCGTATATAAATTATATGAATTCATCCCCTTTTCGGGATACGCTTATAACCATTGATAATAATAATATATACCTGGGATATACCTGGTTTATACTTCTCATTTATCACTACTTTATAACTATTGTCAATGAAATTCACTTCGGCTTACTGGTTAAATAATGGAATTGAATATCACTGAATGAATAACATAATATCTTTAGATATTTGTTGGGTTTATTGCTTGGGTCACAGTTGGTATGGATACTTCAAATGGTCTTAATGCTCATTTTATGCTCATTTCCGGCATTCTCATGTTATACTTGTAGAATGCAATACATAATTATACCAAAGATGAAATAAGAAATCTTATTAATGAATATGTCAGAACAAGACTCATCACAGATGCCTGGGATCTTACTCAAAACCATCTCCGTCCGTGTGACAATGAAATATGAAGTATTTATATTAACGGTTAGTGAATTGTTTTAAGGTTAGCTCTCATAGACCAACATCTTCATCCATTCCCCGTTCGCAATCACCACAATTTCATATGGTAAAGACACAGTCAAATTTAGTTCTGCAAAGTGATTCTATTTCAGAAGTAATTCAGCCAAGTAGTGTAGAATCTGGCATTCGAATTCATGAACATGTAAATTCCCAAAATCTCTCCAATTGAGCCAAGCTGTCGAAAGGGTTCCGTATTTTCAAGGATATTCCATATGCTTATAATTCGCGAAATATTTAATAAATCCTAACAATAATATGAACCCAAATAGATTTGTTATCCAACCACTACACAAATCAATTATGGATCCAAGAAATAACGAACAAATAATTTGATTGGGATGTCTGAATAAATTGAAGGCTTGATAATTACTTGTTACTTTTATGATCAGTAGTGAACTATTAAATTCATTTTTTGTTGATCAAGGAATATCGTATAATTTTGATTTATAAATAAATCTTTTTTTTATTGCTGTTAAGTAAAAGTTTGTTTTACTTTTACCTGTAAATTTGTGAATTTTAAAAAACTTGTAAATACTGGTGAACCAGAGCTGTAGTTTGAAAAATTGGAAATTTAATAGTTTTCTCTTTTATTTTGTAGTTCTATTAATATTTGTGACTTCATGACTTCATTATCTAATTCTATAAAAGCAAGGAAACCAGATTTGAGTGTGATATAAAATATGCATTTATTATTCCCAATGAAGATATTGTAATTGTTCTTGCCGAGGATAGAAGTGTTAGAATCTATATTAAAAGAGAGGCTGGTGGCTATTGGCCTGCCGTATACCATTATTTACCAAGTCCTGGGATATGTTTGCAATAAGCATTTGCATATCGACCATATTGACATTCAAAACAATACAATATATGATGAATTTCCTATATTGAATTTCAAAACAATATTCAAAATAGCCAATATTCCATATTGAATTTCAAAACAATGTTCAATATATATATATATATATTGAATTTCAAAACAATAATTCTTATAGTAGAATTCTTATATAGAAACCGCTTTTATTTTTATCCCAAATATAACTTGTTTTTGTAATTTTTTTTCAAAATAATTTTTCACAGTACATTGAAACTCTATTTTTTAAATTATATTTTGAATTTTTCAAAAATTTGTGAAATACTGTTAAACTTTTTCTTGAAATTCAATACGTTCAAAATAATTTTTTTTTATTTTGAATATTTTTTTTATTTTGAATTTTTTTCAAAATATTGTAAAAACTATATTGAGTTTCAAAACAATATTCAAAAGATTATTTATGTATTGAATTTCAATACAATATTCGATAAATTCAATATTTTTCATGAAATTTAATATGTTCAAAATTTTCAATTCAAAATGCAAGTGCTTAGTTTGCAGTATTGTAATGTCAGTAAACATATTTTCATTGGGTGCGATAAATCTATGGAGTTTAAATTAAAAGATGATTTCAATGCTATAGTACATAGACGTGACTGCTTGTCTCATGTAGCAAGAGTTATGGGCCTGATTATATCACAAAAATCTAATTGGTTGCTTTCATATAGTAAAGACAAATTATTTACTAGATATTCGTCGAAATCACTCGAATCAGTTTAGTATAGCGTTTTTCTAATGAATGAATTTTCATAAATGTTATTGATCCTGACTACGGATCAGAATATTCCATGCTTTAATCCTGATGTGGTAGATTAACTCATATCGCCCCTGTAGCCTCAAATAGTGGGTAAATACAGTTAAAATCTGCTATGGCATCCAATGGCGTTAAGTAATTAAATATAATCAATTGGTTTTAGTTTTCGAATGATTAGCCCGAATCTGACCCCTTTGTTACCAGGACGCATCAAATATCATGATAAATGTATAATAAGATTATGTGGTTTGGTCACATAGTTGCCGAGTCCAATTCCAAGCTGGTAATAACCATATTCTCGGTAACGGTTTGGCTATCCATATGTATTACGTAATCATTGAATTTGGGAGAACTTGCTTATGGGGAGGGGAGAGAGGTCATGACAGAATGTGTACTGCAACTTTGAAATTCTGACAGTTCATAAGAACTCATTTTTACGTACGAATAAGATGAGAAGGGTCCTAAAACGTACGGGGTGCAACAGAAGTATAAAAATATTGACTTTTTTGGGTACGTAATACATAAATGGTCCCCATATAATCATAGTAATCTAATTAAATGTCAAAATTGTAATTTTTCAAATTTTTCTGCGGCCTATTCAATAAAAAATAAAATCAATAAACAGAAATAACACTTAAAATGTTTAATATTAGCAAATTTATGTTTTATTGATTTTTTTAATGAGTTTTGAATAAAACATTTTCAATTTCAAACGAATATTTAACAAAATTTCATTAAATTTATATTTATCGTAAATTTTTTCTACAGAATTTACCATTAAATGTGTTTATCAATTGATTGGATAATACTCGAAACAACAAAAGACAGAATAATATGAAAAATCTTCTCCAGTTGCATGTGATTACTATTTTGGCTAGAATTCAAAAAACCTTCAAATGATATTTTCACATTTAATTTCGAAAATTTTCATAATAAAAATTATTTTAATTAAATATTTTAATTTTTAATGATAAAATTATTTATTAATTGTTCATTAATATTTGCTGTAATAAATCAAATAATTAAGTTTAACTTTAAAATTAGATAAAAATTTTTTAAAAATAAAATACTAATTGCCAAAAAATACAAAATTTAAATTATGAATTCTTAAAAAACAATAATTATTACCCATATCTGATGAAAACTGAACAGGCGAAGAATAATTATTTGATTGCAATAAATTCGTAAAGTTATTAGAGTCAATAGCTTGAACAGCATCACTTTTTACTAATAAATAAACTTGGCCATTCTAAAGGAAAATTTTGTTGAGGATTTTTTTTCAATTTTGTTAATTACTTGATTGTCTAATAGCGACTTTATAGCCGATATGTTTTGCATCGAGTTTAATGTATTGTTATTATTTGATGAAAATCTAGTGTTAGTTAATTTGGATATAAGCTTAACATTTTGTAATGACTTGTTGATCTCAGCATCGTATTGAGATTTATTTCGTTTTCCATTTATATAATCTATATTGAGCATACGATCATTGCTAGCGAGTTGATTAAGAAATGATTCTGATTTAACTTCCCCGAAGTCTTCACCTTCTTATCGAGGCAAAAAATAATAAATTTTTCATAGATGCGTCAATTACTTACCTGATTTGTTTCGGTGAATATTTTGATCGTAGTTTTCAATATCAAGATTTATTTCAGAGATAGAAGTAACCGGGGTTTCACAAATGGAAACTGAATTTTGCGATAAACTTTTCAACAAACTCGCTAAATTTATGGATATATCGTTTGAAAGATCATTTGAATTAATTTTCATAGGTTTGTTATTATTACTATTATTTTCATCGTCCATATCAGGCACAATTTTTGCCTGTTATTAGCTAAATTAATTTACATCCAGTTAAAATTATTTGCAACCAAGAGAATAACATTAATTTTACTCAAAGGACATTAAAGGACATTTAGTAAAGTAAATTATCACCTGATTGCAATTTTTAGTCAAGTGACTTCTACAAAAAGTCACGGGAACAAACCGAAACAGAAAGAATATAAACAATAATAGAAATTTTTAAATTTATCTATATAAAATTTATTTTTCTAAATTAGATAAACATTTTTTATAAAAAAAATTTTTAAATACTTTGTAAAATTATATAATTTTAAATAGATTATTTTGAAGTTAGTATTTTATAATAAAAACTACAAATTTGACAATATCAATTATATAAATAAAAAATTGAAGTATTTTCATAATATATATATATTATCTGATATGCTAAAACAGATAAAAGCGAATTTTGTTTAGAGCCGGTTACCAAGAATTAGGAAGTAGGTATTGAAATGAATGCAAAAACTGTTATCTTCATTCAATGCATAAATATTGTAATATAGTAAATCAAATTCTCGGCAATATTTTAGTTATTATTATGGCATGTTTTCTTTTAAAAATTTCTTCAGAATATCAACAATTAGGCGACCTGAAGACAAAATAAAATGATTTTAACATATAGATTAAAATTCCAAAGAAAAATGAATTGGGTTATTGAGTGAAGCATGATGTGTACTCCCATGTAATTTAGATCAACTAATTCACTTGTATTATTGTTAGTCCATTAAACAAATCTAAAAATACAGTTTGTTCACCTTACCTCGTTTGAAATTGTCTCCACTTCCGTTGACGAGTTTTAGTGGTTACTTAAATCAGTCTAATTCTAGGGATTACACATAAGAAGTGTTGGCGTTTGCAAAAAAGATAGAAGAAGAAGGTATATATAATGTGTCGGCTCTTGGTAAATGCTTCATGACTTATAAATCTTTTTACCTGTGCATCCATGACTACAGCTATGTTGGTAATGTACACAGTCGTTGATAGTCAGAAGACAGGTGAGTTTCTGTCTTAAAACTACTCTCTTATATACTCTCTATCAGGTTTAGACTGCCGATGGAAAATCTTAAGTCAAGGATAGCGATAGAAATGAGGTTGTTATCTAAATGAGTCAAAGTTGATAATCTCAGTTCGCTATTAGAGATATCAATCTGTCCTTAAGTGCTTATATCAACTAGATCACGGTTGGGCAAACCTTTTTATAGTGAATAAAGTGAATTAATTAATATTGATGATAGCTATAAAATAAAAGGATTTTGAAGGAAAAAAAATGTTTCTCATTTACTATTATAAATAAAGAAACTATTTTGAAACTTTAGCAAATTGATCTGAATAACAATGTAACTCTGTTCAAAGAACAAAAAACAATTAATTTTTATTAATAAGTTTAAATTCACATGAAGATCAATTATTTGAAATACCAAACAATGTCAGTGACATTTATGTAGCTGACTAAAGTCATTCACAAGTTTTTTCAAATTGCGTGTCAAGTTTCCTGTGCTGATTATTAACACTAACTGAAGATTTGAGTCTGTGAGAAGCAATCTGTTTTTTTACTTATAAATTTTCAATTTTGAGAATGTCTGCTCACAAATATAAGTTGATGCACAAACAACACAAACATCTTTCTTGGAAATATTTTCAGATTTAAAAATTTTTCTTAGTGTAGAGGTGCATAAAACTCGATAAGTAGTTTATTTTCAAACATCCTCTTTAAAGAGTTGTCAGCTTGCAAACAAATCAAGTCCATTTGAAGTTCTTCAGCAGTTGTTTCAATGTCACAGAAAAAAGGTGAGCTGAGCAAATCGAGCTGTCCTTCAATTGCCTTGAAATGAGCAAATCTCCTGATCAATTCCTTTTCTAACCTCCTAAGTGTTTTATTTAGTCAAACAAAATGCGCTCCTCAGCGTATCTATACGTCTTGGGCATAGTGGTACAAAAAATAAAATAATATCTTATTGGATGATATTTATTAAGATAATATGTTAACAAAAGTAATATTTATGATATATTTTTATTCGTCTTATGCGATCTGTAATTCATATGTTGATGACGTATATATCCGTCATAGCCACTTAAGAGGTTAAAGCCATCAACTGGGACTGTACTTTTCTGTTAATACTCTTGTAACAGCTCGTGTTTTCAACAGAGGAAAATGAAAAAAGTTTTTTTCATTAACCTTTTCTATTCTTGTGTTTATAAAAATATGACAAAAAAATAACCATTCTATCCTCTGTCTGTAAATAAATGACATTATTTTTGAATAGTTTATTTCCCATGCACTGTCGATTACATTATGACCAACTGTTTATAGAGCGATAGGCTGTAGGCTATTTTTTGAAAATTTTATTAGGATTGGAACGGGTAGGACACATAAAATAAAGAAGATAGGAAAGGGTTAAGCTGCTTCACAAAAAATTTAAGTTTCGATATAAACAATTTAACTTCCAGGTGCAGATCACGAGCAAATACACCTTTGACTTGTAGTTTTGTGTTAAGATCATTCAACTCTTATATTAAATCCGCAACAAATGCAAAATCACAAACACATTCGGCATTCTCCATTTTCTTTGAAAAGTCCCAAGAGATGTCTTTCATATTGAAAACAGAACAATCTTTGTTTTGAGGACCCACACCCTCTTTAATACTTTTCCCACGCTTAATCAGCGGACATTTGTGTTGTACAATACATCAGTAAAATCTTCCTCCATGTCTTCCAAGAAACTTCGTGGTTCAGTCTTTGTGGCCTTATTAAATTTTTCGCTATTTAGATATCTTTGAACAAGTCATTTTGTGTGATTTGTTTTAGATAATAAAGCTATTATAAATTAAAATGACCCACTCCTTTTTTCTTTAGTAAAATTCTATATTTCGATAGCAGTATAAGAGTAGCTTATCATGTAGAAACAAGTCTTAATCACTTCGGTAGGTGTGCGAGTCAGTTGCTAAATTAGCCATTTTCGGGTAACATGTTAATGCATAATGCACGTTATGTTATTAGTTATTTTGTATTTATTTATTTTTTATTTATTTATTTTTCCGTAGTTTTCCCGTCTCTGAACTAGATTATAGAATTGGAAATCTAAATTTAAAAAACTAAGTTTAAATTAACATAAGAAATCAAATGAGCTCAATACATATTATTAAATATACAGAGGATTATCTAATAAATCACTGAAAAATTGTCATACGTTGGTACTACAGAACTTTCCAGTGGTTCACCGCCCATTCAGCTCGATGTCTGCCAGTAATTCATCTAGCTAGAAAACGTTAGCTCCATTCGGCAAATAGAAATCCAGATCCGCTACATCCAAATCCAGCTCGGTTGGTTTAATATCGGCGCACAATTGATTGAGCGCGGCCACTTTCGTTTTTCATTTTTTCGCATTTCGCTCCGTCCGCATCAGATTTTGTCGCTTAGGTTTGCTGGCCTGGGGGTTTGGAGTGGTGACGCTAAAGTCGATGGCCGGGGTGAGTGTTGAAGTGCCGGCGAGGTTGGACGTCGTTGGGACCTATTATGCGGTCGCGATAGATGAACATCCAATGCAGGAGAAGGATGGCATAAAAAAAATCAAAGTTTTATTTTAAAGACAAATAGGCCACTCGGGCATAAGGGGAGATATTCTGGACCCTTGAGTTTTCTAAAGCTATTAAACTTGGATAGGTTAGATTAAGATTTATAGGTGTTTGATTTGAGAGGACTGATTTGTTGTTAATTGGAAAATTGGGTTTGGGTTTTTGTTGGGACTGGGTTGGGTTGTTTTATTGTAGTTAGGATAGGCTGATGTTGGATTTGTTGTTGTAGCTGGTTTCCGGGTGTTTGAACTTGATTGAATTGCTGTGGTTGAGTTATGATAGCTGTTTAATTGGTGTTGGGACTGGATTGGGTTGTTGTAATGCTTTAATATAGGCTGAGCTAGTATATTAGCTGGTTTACGGATGTTTGAACTTGATTGGATAATTGTGGTTGAGTTAGGATAGCTGTTTAATTGGATGATTGAATGGCGTTGGGACTGGATTGGGTTGTTGTATTAGTTGTAATGAGTTAGTATAGGCAGAAGCATGATTGAAGTTAGTATTGGATGCTTGAGATGGATTGGATGAGTTGAGTTGCGATAGCTGTTTAATTGGATGATTTGACTGAATTGGGTTGTTGTAGTGGGGATTGAACTTGATTGCATTATTGTGATTGAGTTGGGATAGCTGTTTAATTGGATGATTGAATGGCGTTGGGACTTGATTGGGTTGTTGTATTAGTTTTAATAAGTTAGTATAGGCTGAAGCATGATTGGAGTTAGTATTGGATGAGTTGCAATAGCTGTTTAATTGGATGAGTAATCTATATAATACTGATTTATAGTCTTCAAGCTCTCTTTTTAATAAATTCAATGGAAAAAATAATCAGTGGTGAAATTGGAAAAAAGATTTCTTACAATATAAAATGTTTGTCGGAATCACTTAGGGCATTATTGAAGAATATTTCATTTAACATTAGGAGAAAGCTAAAACTTTGAACGTGCATTAATAAAAGTACTTTTGTGTTATTTCCATCCCACCGAATTATGTACGCAATGATGCTGCTGAATGTTAACCACTTAGCATATGTATTGCATCGAACAGTAGTACGGTCTAACTCCAAGGTAGGAAACATTGAGCTCGCTCTCTCCATAGTTTGTTTTTCATTATCGGAGAAAAATGCGTGCAAATTTTCATTTTGTTTTCCCATTGTATTTATGATTAAACTAATCTATAGGGGTTTAGTTATCAGGGTTCATCACCAGGTCTGGAATTCTTTCCCGGTTACGATTCTGGGATCGCAGTAATTAAAGTCGAGCGACTATACCGACGTGTATTTGGCAAACTTTGTTTGTTCCGTCCTTCTGTCACCTATGATTGTGATCTGACACACCTACATTTATCATGTCATCTTCTATTTTCCTAGGAAATGTCCTCATCAAAATGCCATGTTTCTCCAGAGGAGATTCGGCTCTTACTCCAGAAAGTCGACCGTTTCGATGGTATGTGGTTCAACCCGGTCCAAATGAAGGAGGCATCCAAGAAAATACTGCGGCAGGAACATTGCCGGAATAATCTATTGGAAGAGATCCAGGCTCAACGTGTCTTGGTCAAGGAGCAGTCGCAGGCGCTCCATCAAGTCATACCAAACGGAATTAAAATCATGTATCCGGGAGCTGCTGGTCATAAACCCAACGAACATCTTTGCAGGCCATCATCTAGTGCATGATCCTCCCAGCAACGGGTGCTTGCCAACCATCAATGCAGCCCCGACCCCAATCCTCAAGGCTAGTGAACCTACATAGGATCATCTCAACATTGCCCAAAGTATCGTTCGAGAAGTCCCATCGTCTGACACTCCCGGCCCGAAGCGACATCAACTCTCGCGAGTGGAGCGTAACCATCGAAAGAAACTCCGTCGGGCCGAAGAGGAGGCCAAACTTACTGTGTCTACCGTCTCAACCCGGTAGGTCAAGTAATTCTCACAGCGGATCTGCCCTGGAAAGAGGTAGTCGATATAGACTTCGACCTGGATGAGCTATTAGTCGAAGCCGAGGTCTCCTCTTTCTGGAGCAATGTCATGTGAGTCTCCATGGCCGGTCACGGCTAGCAAATTTGAAAAGACATGGTCAACTCAATAATCTTACCGTTGGCTGATAAACCTTCAGTGTTATATGCTGATCCCGATTTATGTATTACTAGTTTTAGTTGATCCTAAAAGTCGTAACATAATCTATGGACGCTCTCCAGTTATCTATGTAAGTATGTTGTCGATGTAATCTGTTATAAGTCTGTGTCATGCATGATTTGAATAAAATGTTTACTGGCAGTTGAATCTTGTGTTTTGTTTCGAATAGGCGATTTCTTTAGAAAATAGTGATGATATAACGATGCAGAACCGCGAATCTGGTAGAACGTACTGGTCCAACTCGTATTGTTCTATGCGAAGACGTAAGTCCTTCTAGCGCAATCAGGAACCGAATGGGAAGCACATGAGGGAGTAGTACTAAAATTGGTGGAATCGACCAGGCAACAATAAGCGTCCAAGAAGTTGCCGATTATAGTTTACAAAGGTACGCTCACTTTTCGCTGGTACTCATTCACTTGATGCAGTTCCAACGTTGATCACTGAACGGACTTCGAGGGATATAAAATCCTTGTATTCTGGGTTACGCTGGAGACAGCACGAAAGGGTAAAATGTGACTTGTAACCCACCAATTTTATTTCGACTTGGTGTGGTTTCCATCCTATGTATTTCAGACGTATTTAAGTTCTCAATTTTAAAGCTTTAGCCCAAAACAAACATCAATTTTCCAAGAATTTCAATATCTACCTTTGAATGCTCAAATTTAAAGTAATATATATTAAACGTTTTCAAAAATAGATGACAGAGTTTGTTTTGATCACGGGTAGACACGATTTTCCAAATTAATAGAAAATTATGTAGTCACAAATCTATTTTCTTAGTTATCCTTAAATAATGATGTATTAATTAATATGAACTATGCCCAAGCGGAAAACCCTATATTGCTCAATTTAAAAAATATCATAATAATATTTGATTTTTTGTCATTCTCTTCAAAAAGTGTATTAATTTAAATATTCAATAAAAACTCAACCAATGTACTATATATACATATGCTTCAAGGCTATATTTTATATTTGGAATAAACTGTAATTTAGAAAATTATTATTTTTATGAAATGACAAATATATGTCAGAATTTTTTAAATTATCGAATTTCTTTTATTTTCTTTTATTAAACTAATAATATCTTTCATAACCTTAACTCACACTCGTAACTTATAATTACTGAATTATAACTTCAAATTGAAATTTCAACAACTCTTAAATATCAAGATTTCTATTAAAACTGAGATATGCAAAAGGAGGTTGTCTATGACGCACTGGATGAATATAATCCATTTAGTGGTTTGTTGAGTTTTTTAAGTTCTATTTTCAAGTAATTCTATTTTAATTAGAAAATAATAAAGCTCAGCAGCCTGCAGTCATAAATGTTACAAATAATGTCGAAGAAGTTGATGGAACTAAGAAATCACTATTATCTAATTCTGGAGACAAAGCAAATTTCCAGGGTGACCGGGAAGATGGATCTTACAAAGAGACGACAAAGCTTATTGATAGTTAGTAATAGAAATATTTTTTGTTAATAACTTTTACTAGTTTTTATTAATAAAATATATATGTTATCTATTTTCAGGTCCAGGAAACAATTGGCCACCATTTCCAGCATGTTGTCCGATACGGCCTTGTTTCTACATTGATTTCGAATTAGATATTCCAGAAAACCATAGAGGATTATTAAAATTTGCGTACTATATCTGGATGGCATATGCAGTAGTGATGACTCTCAATATATTCGGAAGTTTAGCTTACTATATAAAGTCAAATTCTATGATATCTGGTTCAACTTTTGGAATAGCCTTAATATTCGGAATTCTATTTCCTGTCATGAGTTTTCTATTGTGGTTTTGGCCATTATATAAGGCAATACGGTAATCATTTTTATAATAGTAAAATACAATTTTTTTATATTTTTTTTTGGAAAAATCTTTATTTTAATAAAAAAAATTTTAATATTTTTTTGTATAATTTTTCGTTTTTTTAAATTTTTAATAAAATTATTTT
>CAUHTR010007742.1:42082-241330 GCA_959609185.1 Schmidtea polychroa
TTTTTAATTTTTAAATAAAAATTTTTTAATATTTTGTATAAATTTTTTGTTTTTTGAATTTGTAATAAAATTAATTTTTAATATTTTTATTATATAATTTATTGTATTTTGATTTTTTAAATTTTTAATAAAAATTTTTTAATATTTTGTATAATTTTTTTTTTTTTAAATTTTTAAATAAATTATTTTTTAATATTTTATATATTAATTTATTGTATTTGATTTTTTTAAATTTTTAATAAAATTTTTTAAAAATATTTTTTTTTGTATAATTTTTTGTACTTGTATTATTTTAAGTAGTGTTCTTAAAGTTTAAAAAATTCTTAAAATGTCAAAAAGGCGTTGTTTTTCTACCTCTACACTTATCCATTTGGGTGACGTAAAAAAATGTTACTAGACACTTTCAAGACGTGTAATATAAATATGTATATTAGGTGTATGCGATTTCAGTTTATATGGATTTTAATTCGCGCAGGGTCCTGCACTATAGAGATCTAATAAATACAGACAATAAAATACCGTTCAAAACGTACTTCAATACCCAAACTGAGCGTTTAAATGATTTCATATATAACTTCAAGCAGAATAAAAAGCAAGCCATGTATATAAATTCTAAGAATCATTGAAGCAACATAAATTTTATATAAAATGAATAGCTCTTCCACACCAAATGTTGCTAAGTGGTGTAGTATCTAGAGCAGAAGCCTCACGGCTCCAAGGAGTCTAAGAACACTCCTTGGCTTTCGGATAATTTTGAAGAGCATTTATAAGATCAGAAAACCATAAATTCATCCATATATACACAAAAACGAACATGAGGTAATAATCGGTCTCTTCGCGTCACAGTAGAATAAATGCCATAATCGCAAAACTTCCTCAAGAATTCCCAATTTGCGTTACTCAAATGACGTTTTGAAATGATGAAAGGCAAAGAGTACCGGAGTGAGTTACAAAGCTCGAACAAGAATTGCATATCATTTTCCGAGCTAATAGCAGAGACTTTTGCATTGCTCTTTTCGCAGCTCATAATTGGCATAATATTATCCCTCGTAATTTATATGCGAATGAATTCGATCTCCTACAACTGCATAATATTTGACAGCCCAACATATATGGAAAATGGGAATTTGTGATGACATAAAATGATGTTGTAAGTGCAGATAATGCCATTTTGCTTCTGATATGATGACAGTTTTCGTAAGTAATAATCATTTTTTTGCTGGCCACAATTTCAAAATAAATAAAATGTTTCTTCGATGCCACACTTAATAGTTTGTGCTCTTAAAATTTGTAAAGTGATAACTGACCATTCTAAACTTCGTTTTTTATCATCTTTTAACACAAACACTTAGCGATCTTTTCCGGCATTTATCCTATCAAAATGCAAACCCATTCTTTTATCTTCAATGTTTAGAAAACTATAAATCCATCGATAAACGAAATTAACTTGGAATCTGATAGTTAATCGCTCCTTCACGTAACATGTATTATGTATATATATGTTGAGTGTTTATATAGATAATATATAATTCCATCTATTGTAAACTAGAAATAGAAATCGAGTATTTATTTAATTTTCATTCTTTTATTTCATTCACATAATATTCATTTTCCCATGGACATTGAACATGCTATGCAATTCATCTGCCTTTTCCGTTTCTTCAGAAATTGATTTGTAGCAAAAATTGATAGCATTGCTTAAATTCAAATCATTTCCATTAATCTCCATTCACAAATCACTAATCGTCATATTCTCCAGTGAGAATGATGATACTCATCCTCGCCGTTCGAAGGGTTTATTAGATCCATTCTTATTTTTGCTATTTATTTTTCTTTTCAATGTGAGTGATGCAAAATAATATTACATTTAAAAAATTCAGATTTTAAACTGTGACAATTTTATTAAAATTAAAATATTCCAACATTTATTTATTAATACAATTTTAAATTCTCTTGTTTTTTATGAAAATTTAAACAACTAAGGCTTGGTATCATTAATATTGATAAACTATAGTCATAAAATAATTAGTTAATTAAAATACACTAATATAATTTAATCACAATTTTAATGTACAAATAAACACATTAGTAATTTAAATAGCTGATAGTTATAAAACATGAAATTTTTAAAACTATATTAATTTTAAATAGGTTTTCTATTTCTACTGTTGTGATGTTCTCCTTTTCAAATCTTTCACGAGATTCAAAAATTTATATATCCTTGCACGAGTAAGATGGAATTCCAAAATGGATTCCCGTAGATTTAATAAAGCGCTTAAATTATATAAAAACTTGACGAGAATCGAATCCATAGTTTCCCAAACTTTTTGGCCTACTGCCATTTCATAAAAAAAAATTACTTAACGCCCCCTGGAACTCTTCATTTATTTAGGACAATTTAAGCAACGAACTAAAATGTACAGTGGGTTTTTATGTATCTATATTTGTTACCTAGGGGACAAAATAAAGAAAGATGTTGTTATAAGGCACTTGACTTTCAATTATAAAAATTAGTATTAAATCAAAGAAAATTTCATTTTTAATACATAGAAAATAATATTAATCCTAATGATGAAGGATGAACCTGGTGTACTGCTACCAATTATTTACATTTGGCTCTATTTCTGTCAGGAAAGCATTCTTAAAATCACCACGAGTTAGTTATTTTGCAGTCGGTTTCTCTTTTGGTAAGCATATTTGTGACCGCACTGAAACACGTTCATAAATAAGATGATGGAAGGCTATAATAAACTTCTTTACGATAGCCCATATCCAGGATAAAGCGTGGGTATTTGCTTTGCAGCTCAAAACAACTGGTAGCCGTTTTGAATTTAAATGTTAATCCTCATTTGTGTTATTTCTATCAGTTATTCTTGTATTTTGGAGAAGATTTTCTGTATTGCATTGAAAAGGGTCAAAAACCCAATCGGGTATGTTAATTTTAAGAATATCTTCAAATTCGTGTATTGAAGTCAGAATGAAGAGCTCCAAGTGCTGGCAATAAGCAAATTCAAGTCTTCATCATGTTTTTCACTGTTGAAAATTTGGAAAATGGCTGAATTCTCCTCTTCCCAAATTTCGTTGTACTAGAGAAGTTTGCTACAAAATGAGAAATAACCGTTTTGTTTTAATTAAGTTTCAGGTCATCGCCTTGGAGCTGTAAATTTGATTCATTAAATTTGTGAAACAAAATCTGTCAAATAAGCTAAGTCATTTTTGATCAATCAATTTGGCGTCGTAAAAGCATCAATCTTGTTTTTAGGAAACTAGCATAGGTCAAAGAGTTTATAGAACCTAGCCAAAACCAGGGCACCTTTGACAGCAACGAACTTCTTATGAAGCAGGAGAAGCGATTAAATTCCTTCAGCGTTTTTCACTACAAAAGTTTTCAAACAATCTGTCATCACTGAATTGCTTCTTACAAGGACTTATTAAGTATTATAGACAAAAATATAAATTATTATAGACAAAAAATATTAATATTATAGACACAAATATTAATATTTAATAGACCAAAAATATTAATTCTTATAGACAAAAATATTAACATTTATAAACAAATAATAATATTTATAAAACAAAAAATTTATGTTCATAGACACACATTAAAATTAACCCGCACCCAAAAATATTCTTTATAATACATCTAGATTGCCATGGGCGTTCAATTGTTTTATTTCTAAATGTTACTTATATCTATGCGCTGACTAAATATATTATATCGAAGCTAACAAACTAACAGTAGCCATTTAATTGATTGATTCATTCATTCATTAGAAAAGCCGTTCCACTAAAAGCCATATCATATAGGATCGCATATTTCATATAAATGCACTAAAATCAAGATCATTATTCCATTTCATGATACTGCCTTCAACATAAAACTTCAAAGTATTTGCGTTGGTTGCTGTGGTCTCTTTTCGTAAACCCTATTTCTTCATAACGCGAAATATTTCCTCAATCCGATTTGAGGACTGGACTGTAAGGTGGAAGAATGTACGTCAAATGACACACCAAGTTTGACGAAAAAAGGTCCGAAACGAGCTCGGTTTTATGAAACCCTACATACCATTAATACCACGTGATTTGATTAATAACACCCAGTGCAATACATTCCGCAAAAATCAACAATCAGTGAAGAAATTATAAAGCACCTTGTATATTTTTTTAATTGTAAAATCGCATTTCTCGAAATTAGCGCTATAAGTGAGTGTTTCCCTCTTGCCTGTTGGAACGACTATTCTTGCCGGAGTGTCGTCGGACTGTAGCCATAATTTCTGTACAATGAGATTCAACCCGGTTTCATCAGAAACAACAAAATGTTCATCATTTTTGAGCATATACCGAATGGCATAATTTTTGCGTGTGTTGATAACTGACTGGATTTTTCATATACAATCTTTAATAGTCGCTTTTTAGTAATTCCAGCTTCTTTAGATGATTTGAAATCGTAGGTTGACTTAGACGAATGGCGCAAGGCAGTATGGACATCCACTGTTGTTCAAACTGGGATCATTTGCAAACAATTTCGGCCAGTGTCACTTGTTGGGTTGTCAATTCTGTCTTTGGCGACCCGCTTGGTTTATGAGTGTGCCCAGGTCCGCTTCACTACGGCTATATGAAGATAGTCTTTCATCACCTGAAACAGTTTTAGATGAAAGATTTAAAAAATTTTCACTAAATCCTCCGTTATGTTCTTGGCTGTTCTTACCCATAAAAAGCATGTTACGCATATTTCTCAGTGTTTCTACGTTACTGTTTTCTTCTTTTAGGACCAATCCTGCTTGTTTCAGAGTTTCAATGTTTGTGCCGTGTAGAAATGTCATGTGAGGGTTTTTTTTAATTGAAAAATAGTAAGAATACACCCCAATCAATAATAATTGACATAACTATATTATCTATATTTTAACTGAATTCATAATGTATTACACATTAATGAATGTTTTTAGTCTATAGTTGTTTTTTTTGTCGATGCGTTGTTATTATTTTTGTCTTAGGTTATTAATATTTTTGTCTATAAATAATAATATTTTGTCTATAAATATTAATATTTTTGTCTATAATAATTAATATTTTGTCTATAATAATTAATAAGTCTGTATTTTTTAATTGCTTTAATGACATAATGCAATGACCTATTGTAGCGTTCACTCAGATTTTGGCAACTAAATGTTGACGATGAATGGACACAGTGTATAGTTTAATACATCGTGCACCGCTTTTTTAAATAAGCAGAAACCCCTGTAGCGCCCTACCATCGCTGGAGCAACCATCAGTAGCAGAGGATAAGATATTACTCAGGGGATTCCTTTTTCTTTAAAAAACTCGTTCAATTCATGAAATATCGACTCTCCTTTAGTATCAGCTGCAAATTTAGCAAATAATAATCTGGCAAAATTTTTTGTCTTGTATGATCGCACGTAAGCTAAAAGTAAGGATTCATTTCCTGGCAAAAGTTGACTCATCAAGCTGTAAGAGAAATGCGGGCTGTTTTTAGATAATTACATAGGAGTATTCAACATCTTGAGCCATTCATCAATCTTCTTTGCACTGTATATTGCCAAAAGGAATTTTCTTGTGATAATATCAGATCGCTGGCTTATGTAGCATAGTTCGAATTACCCACTTATTAGCTGTAGAATAGTTGTTCACCAACATGTATGAGGTTTTCCTGATTTAGCAATCAATAACGATTATATTGTAAGAAGCACGAGACCATCGTCATCTTGTTTGAATGCTACGAAAATAAATTTGCCAATGCCGGTTGTTTCATAAATTTGTCTTTTAGTGATTGGAAATATGATAAATCTTATCTTTTTTGTCAACATGAACCTTCTTTAATGTTCTTGCATTCTTGAAGGCTTCATAGTCATTTGATAAAAACTTTTTGGCATAATCAGGCACATTGTAATGTTTGGTTTGTGGACGACTGAATAAAGCAAATTTCAAGTATTCAACACTATATTGTCTACATTTTTTCTAGGTCCACTCATGATATTATCTATAAAAATTATGGTGATGTAAAATTAAAAATAACGGGTTTAACTAAAATACTAATAAATACTAGAGACACAAAAACTTACAGAGTTATGAGAGAAAATATGTTTAAAATAATCACATGTAATAAATATATATTAACCAAAAAGATAAAAGTGATCAATATAATTCAAATTCATAATCACTTATATCACTTGCAATATTTGTTAATTACTTGTCACACACAATTTAGAAACAATAATGAATTAGATTTTCACCTATGTCGTCTACATTTACTCTTTTTTCACACGAATTTTTTTAACTCTTTTTTCACACGATCGTGCAAAAAAGTGCATAGATTTAATGAAATTGCGAGAGAAAAGTGACAGAAAAATGTGACTTTCATATGAGCTTTTTTTACACAATTTTTTTTTTTTACATGGAACAAATGTATTGTAAAATAACGTATTCATTAAAATTTAACTGTAATTTAACAACATTGTGCGAACACGAGTTTTTTTTAATTTTCTTAATGCTTCCACCGCCCCTATATTTTTTATTCAACGACCCCCAATTGTACTGTCGGCTACTGTCGCCCCCCTGGATAGCTCTACCGCCCCCAGGGGGGGGGCGATATCGCCCACTTTGGGAAACACTGATCTAATCCATGATAGTTTATATGATCTGGTTTAAATTTGTGAATTAAAGCATTAAATGCCAAACCATTTTTGCAAGAAGTACTAAAATTTTGAATTGAGATGTTAGGATCTTCACTCAATTGATTTTGGCACCATTTAATAAGCCTTCAATTCTATTCATAATATTAAAATTATATTCAAATGATTTTATTTAACAGTATTTAACAAACAAAATAAAATTTGCGCTTTTCCTTATTTACATTTTTCGAAATTACTTTAAAACAAACAACTTGTAAAAAATACACCTGATAATCTGTTAAGCAATAATTTCTTGAAACTAAAGTAGAATAATAATAACACCAATTGAGTGATAGATTGGTAGAGTGGCTTTAAAAGTTGAACATTATCCAAATTTCATGTTTTTACATTATTATGCCTTTGCTATCGACGTGAAATGAATACGGCTTGATTTCATCCTTTAAAAATTCGAGGTTTGCTTTAATAGTGGCTTGGACGTTTCTCATCTGATCAATTAAATCTAGTTTTTTTATAATTTTCCAATTGTAAGATGACGCTTTAGCAATTCTGTAGTACATTGGAGTTAGGCTACGATATCTCTCTTGACCTGTTGTGTCCCAAACTTCAAATTTCGACAAAACCGTCTAACGGTTCACTACACTTACGTTGATCATATAGAACAGGGGTGGTCAACAAGTCGATCGCGAGGCCAATTTTGGTCGATCGTCGATCTCTCGCAATGTCTGGAAAAAATTCCTTTTATTACTGTGACTTTGAAGGGATTTTAGAAGACAAATCTTTGTGCTATTAGTTTAATATATTCAGCGAACTTACTAAGTTCATGAATACCTAGATTTCTTACAACCAGACATTGTTATATCCGCTCGCACCAGCACAATACATTTTGACTTAAGTGTTACACTGTCACCGAACACAACGTGCGAACGCAACAGTCACAACTCGACTCATCGAAGAACACATTCAGTTAGCTTGAATATTTGGTGGCCATAAGTGACAGAGGCGTAGCCATGGGGGCCTTAGGTGACCGGGCACACCCCCTCTTGAATGGTATTTAATACAAGTTTTAACAGTTTTAATTTTTTTTGAATTAAACATATTGTTTATAAATTTTTTTTAAAATTAATTCAACCAATAAAATTGATTTAATTGAATTGATCATTAATTAAAGGTAAGTTAATCGAATCAAATCATTTTTAAACGTTCATGTAAAGAATAACTTAATATATTCTAGAAATAAAATGAAGAGAAATAGAGATGGATCTATTCTTAACTATTTTACGAAAAAGTCTTGTAATAGTACATTTTTTCCGAACATTTTAAAGTTGCTTTCAATACTAGTAGCCCTTCCGGCTAACAAATTGTACGATTGAAAGAAGCTTTAGTAAATTTAATTTAATCAAAACTTTTGACCGTGCTACTATGACTGAGGATCGCTTAAATGGATTAGTTTTATTAAATATTTATAGAGATGAGTCAATTGAGATCGAAGAAGTTTTGATTGAAATGTCAAAATCTGCCCGTAGAATCAAAATAAATGTTAAAATTTTAACAGTTTTTGTGGTTCAAAAAATTTTTTTTGGGCACCCCCTCTCAAGAATTTCTGGCTATGCCCCTGATAAGTAGCTTCATTTATTTTGTATTAACTGTGTCATTTATTAAGCAATATTATTTATTTTTTTTATTTCAAAAGTAAGTCATATTATTCTCTCGTGAAAACTTTTCTTGACCCAAAAAAACAAGAAAATGAAATATTCTAATCAAATTATTAGCCATACTGTGCATTTTTATAGAAACTTTTTTATATTTACGAACAAATATTACAATAACTATACATTGCAGTTAAAAAAAAAACTAAAGTGCATTTCAAGTTAGTAAAAATCTATCTCGAAAAAGTGTTGTAAAATCGAATTTTTTAGGTACCGCATGTACTATCAAAAGTTTGGTCTGGGAATTTATTTTCTTCGGGAGCCTAAATTTCGAAAACTAATAAGTGATTTGTAAATAAAAAGAGGTTTGAACATATATTTTACTTATCTACCCATACCTCACTGGAATGCACCTTATGCTGAAACACAATGTATAAACATAGTATGCATTACACACCCATTATTCCCCCTTAGACTGCGCCTATGACAATAAGTCGATCTCGAAAAACATCTTAAAAAAAAGTAGATCTTGTATACAGAAAAGTTGGACACCCCTGATATATAACATAAGATGAGGTAAAACGAATGCATTTTTGGCACTGCACTTTTACTTTTAAAAAAGATATCCAAAAAAATTCCATCAGTTTAAACGTTGAGTGCCTTGCATTTTGTTTGGGATAAATGTTTTTTTCCTATTTTCATATTTCGAAAACATTTTTCAGTGTTACGTAACAAAATTTGTACTTCTTTTCTCCTGCTTGTCACACTCCGTAACAAATTTTTCAGACCACTCATCCTAAAATGGTTATACAACATATAAAAGCTTCATTAAGTAAAATAATGATATTTTTTAAGTAAAATATTTTAATTTTTATATTTTTGTGCAATCTTTTGTTAATTTTAAATTGTTTTAGTTAAATCGCGTCCATTGTTTATCAATTATCGAAATTGAAAGCTAGATAAAAATTTAGTAGTTTCAAAATTTTAGGATTTTCAATATTTTTTATTCTTTCCTTGTATTTAATTTGGTGAATTATTGATTTTTTTCAGTTTGAGAAATGAATATATAATATATCAAATTAGTTTTTTCTCGTAAATGGGAATTTCGTTCGTTATTATATATGGAATTTCGATTCCTAACATTAACTCTAATTTGAAAAATTGAACTCAATAAGGCACAAATTAGGGTACAAAAAGTGACATGGAAAATGGTTATATAATGGATTTGGTTATAAATTTATTATATGACTAAAATACAGTTTAATCTCAGTTACAATGCTTTATTAATAAACAATAAAATTCAAATAATCATTTCAAATTTATCGATTTATTTATATCGATTTTATTTCAATTTGTATTTTTATTATGTAAATGACCACAAATGTACCATATTAATTTTTATATTGCAAGTACGATGTATTTTGATATATTTTTAACTCATCACAAACAAAAATATGAGAAAAAATGCTCAAGACATTATTTATTCAAGGATCAAATTATTACCTTTCATAAACATTCTTTAATTTCCATAAATGTATTTTTTAAACATTTTGAGAAAAATTTAAAAATATGGACAAAATGGAAATTATCTACGTATTTTTCTATGCATTTATTATCCGAACTTTGTTCCAAATCCGAAATTCTTGATTATAACTTATAAATAAATTTTACAATATCTTCTCACCTTCACAAAATGATTTTGGAGAATTTTTGAGCTCATTTTTATTACTTATTTTTATTAATTAGAAAGATGGAGACGTATATGCATTTTAAAAACAATGTATTTTAATTAATTTAATTTAATGATGCATTTGCAATTTAATCATTAAATTAATATATTTATTAATTTGAACGTCAGAGGCATTAGAACTCAACTCTACGTCATTTAACAATTGCAGTTGGTATTGGGCACCTTGGTATTGTATTTTAATATTTATTTTATTTATATAATTTGAAACATTTAATTGCAAATTTCAATATTATGGTTAGAAAATATTGAAATAGTGAAATCTGCTACTGGGGACTCGTGGGGAATTACTGATTTGCAAAATATAAATATTATTATATTATAATTCTAAGCCTGTTGAAAAGGGAAATTAGTTGTTTTGAAATTACTAACAGCTGTGATTATGAGAATTATTATTATTATTCTTATATTATTATATAATTAATAATTATTGATTTTTTTTAATATCGTTCGATTTTTATTGAGCTCCTGATTGTTATTTTTGTTTCAATCTTTACAATTGGTTTCATAAAAATTGGGAACTTACTTTGTGAAAATTTAATTTACATTTGCAAATTTTGTCTCGGCTCAATGCCATTTAAATATTTGTGTGGGAGAAATGTTAAAATTTCTCAATATGAAATTCAGATTGAATGTTGTCAGTTTTCATTATTAATCTCATTTGCAAAGTTTGGATTATTTATTCTTTTACTGGGTTACGGAAATAATTCAGTTCAAATTATTCATTATATTCAAGGCTAATTATTTCTGTACCCATGTTACTGTAGGGTACGCGATTCCCTCACAATTTCAATTTGTATATCCGCAATAATGTAATTGACATTGAACACTAACGAGAATTCTTTAGCGAGACACGAATATTTTTATTGTAAAGATTTTGAAAGATTTTTGGGTACTTTCGTGTTATCTTACCCCCAAAAATTAAATTATAAAATACAATTAAAATAACAATATAAAAAATGAGAGAATACATTATTGATGACGTTATTGAACATTATTGAACATGAATTTATTAAGGATATCTGTGATTTATGTGATTATGTGAGTTTATGTGGCGCAAACGTGTTCTAAGCAACAGTGCCGATGTGTTCGACACTATTCTCAACGACATTGTGGTTTTCTGGCCACCTGGATAACCATTTACAAACTCTTTACAAACATTTGCTGAGTTTGTAACTGTGATTTAGAAAATAAATATAATAATTATATGTGTTCTTTTTTAATTTAATTTTTGGGGGTAAGATAACACGGAAGTACCGATTTTTGTGCAAAAATAAACATTATGGAATTCATTATCTCAAAAATAAATAAATTTTAAAAAATAAGTCCAAAGATCAGAAATGCGTTTGAATGACATGTTAAAAACATCCCCCCGAATTTGGCGGAATTTCCTGGTCTCAAATGGTTAATGGCTAACGCGAAGTATTAAAATGCACTTTGGTTAAACAATCGTTAAAGATTCTAAACTTCTTTTTCCTGAAACCGAAGAAAAGGGTTTTCTAAACAGTTCAAATGTTTTCTAACTTTTTTTTACATGCACATTCAGAAGTTAGTTTCGGTTTAAAGCAACTTATGCAACGACGCATTATAATACAGTATGTATGAAGAGGCACATATTTGACAATGTTTATGAGCATTTTGATTGCACTATAATGATATCTTCATGGGTTTTACTGGTCCAGCGAGGAATTTAGGAATTTATCTTTATTCAGTACTTTATAATCTTTTAAAATTATTCATCTTATTAGCATGGAAAACGAATAAGTGTCTGTTTTATAAATTTTCGTATATTCTCACCGAACCAGTGAACCATCACGAAGACAGTATTACAGTGCAATCAAAATTCCCATATTATTTTCCTGAGTAGGGCGTCTGTGCCAGCAGGTATCTGTTCTTTCATTGCTTGCTATGGAGACTTAATTTTTCACAAAATTTTTCAATATTTAACATTTTTCTTGATTTATTTTTAATTTTTTGGTGCAATACTTTGTTGAATGTTTTTAATGATCTTTTAATGTACTTATTTCATCCAAATATAAGTCAATTTATATTTTGTCTTTTAAATATGCATGATGTTGGTCAATGAAAAAACGCGTTCTGCTGAAACAGAGTTTTCCTTCTTTCGTTCAAAACACTATCTTTTCGTGAGAATCTCTACCCAGTCTTTTTTTGGTAATATACTGTCCAAACATCGAAAGAACAGCAAAATTTAGATATATGTAATGCGTCAAAGGTTTCGTTAAGATTTGGCACTAAAAAAACTTCTCTTTCTGTGATTTCGTTAAATTGTCTAAAATCGAGGCAATCTAATATTTCTTTTTCAAATTCTTTATTGTTTCTTCTGTCTTTTTTCTCAATTTATTGGTTGCCTTCTTGTTAAATGATTTTCAGCCACCGTTCGTTCTGATGCTATGTTCCTTAAAATTTGGACACTCAATATTTATCTGTCATAAAATATTTTTATTTTCTTTAATCATTTATAGTAATATTGAATTTATGACACTTTCAATGATTCCAATGAGCACTCCGTTTTAGTGGCATTATATGTCAAATGGAATATATAATAAATAAAAATTAATTGTAAATATCTTTATTTCGTTATTTTGATTTAGATGGGATAGTTCAACTAATTACTTCATATTTTTATTGTAATGTCTTGTCAGATTGTTATTACTGGTATTCAGATGATAGGTATAGATTGGTTAGGATCCTGGTAAGTTATGATATTTATACTACAATAATAATACAATAATGTAATAATATTAATAATAATAATAATAATAATAATAATAATAATAATAATAATAATAATAATAATAATAATAATAATAATATAAAATGATGATTGCTTGGTAGCAGCATTTATTATTTAAAACAATAAAATGATAATTTAAGCCTTTTGCTGCAAATAATGTATTTAATGAAAGAATTTTCGACTATAATAATAATAATAATAATAATCACATATCATAATTTCTGTTGTTTGTCAGCCTGGATATAACGCTATTAAAAAAATTAAATTGATAATTTTTTATACTCCTCTATAATTATTAGTAGATAAATATTAAAAAATTATTTTAGTTAAAGAGACATCATATAATGGGCAATTACTTAATAACTCGAAAACATTTACTAAAAATATTGTCATTAAAAGACTTTTCAACTAAATAAGTTTTCTTAATGGTTATATGTTTTAAAATACAATTAAATATAAATTTTCAGCCGGGATTTTAATATATCGAAACTAAAAAATTTCTCCGTCATTTCTGACGGGTAACAGCTTGTAATAAGAATAATAATTGTTATAAATAAGTTTTGTATAAATACTCTTTTTACAATCATCCGGATTCTTTCGTAAAAACCAAGAGAAACGGCTAATTTAAATACATTATTTTTTTCTCATTTTATTCAATATTATATTGGATAAAGAATTTATTAAAATAAAATAAATTATTTATTAAATTTAAACGCATATTTTTAGTCCTGACGTCTTGCAAAAAGGGCAAAATAAACAAAAATTATTCTCGTTAAATACCCAACGGACCTAAATGAGTTTCAAATTTCTGATTTAAAATATTTTAAGTCACTTTTAACGAACTAATATAAAAAACGGAGATACGACTTGACCTGACCACAGACCGAAGATATGTTGATAAAAATAGAGATCTCCGCGTGAAACCGGAGAGATGGTCACCTTAACTCTGAATATCATAAAATTCAGAAATACTCAAACGAATGAATAACTAAATAAATAAGTAATGATATTCTTTTATTCGCTAATTTTAGAATTCGAACTTGATCTGCTTGAGTATTGTTTTAAATAACTGTTGGCGTTTGGGTAAACAAAACACGGCTACTAGTAGGTCGTGAACTCAGTGTTCAAACGCTCATGATTTATCACGATCTTGATCATATGCTCATGACAACTGTCATGTGTCTATGGAAAAATAAAGGGCAGGTAAGCTACTATCTTATAACTACTCCTCCCTACCTTTCCAGTGTGTTCCTGACTGCAGTTAGAAGGACTTACGTCGATGGATTACGTATTTTCCATGGTGACGATACTCATGGATTTTAACTTTATTAACTACGCAGATCACTTTTCCCTCCCTTTTAAGAATTTTTATCGCAGTAGAACAAAAACACAAAACACGGCAAAAGAAATAAAATTTTAGCAATGAGATAAAGTGGTGATATGGCACTATATAGTACGTAATAGGCACTATATATAGCACTATACAGTTTTGTCGTGCATGCCTTTGACCAATCAGGATAGAGCGTATGTGTATCGTGTTTTATTTTTATTTTTTTATCTGAACTTTCAATAGTTTTGATTGGTCTATTTCTTTATTTTATTNCTGAACTTTCAATAGTTTTGATTGGTCTATTTCTTTATTTTATTTAAATTCGTTGTTTTTATTTTAATTCATTTCTTTTTCTCCCTGATTAATCAAAAGATCATCTTTATATACTGCTCTTACTCCATGAATAAGCTAGTATTATTTTGCTATTCTATGTGTCTTTTTTCATCGATTTCTGTTATTTTTATGATTTTAAAATGTGTTTCATGTGCAACTGCTTGCGGTTCGTAATTTTATTATTTTTGTTTTATTTATTTTATTTTTGTTTTACTTGATGTTTTTTCGAATTTGTTTGAGTATTTTTAATGGTTTTTGGGTCATCTCAGTCACCTCATTACCTACCAGATTAAAACAAGGAAAGCTTAAGAAGAGGGAAATCAAAGATTGATTTCTAGCCCAACAAAACTTCTAAGTTTATCAGTAAAACTAATAGACAAAATTGTCAGAAATATTAATTTGGTGATCTGCTTTAAAAGTATTTTTATTTTATAAGTATCAGAGAATTATCCAGTAAAATTCTTAGAGCTAAGAACACGTTTGTGCACTCAAGATTTATTTTTAGATTCAGACAATTTTCCATTACCAACATAATAGAGACAACCGAATGTGTTGGGCTAGAGACGAAAAAATGAAAGTTTGTTTAAATGAGTCGAAAATACATTGCATGGAAACCGCACCAAGCCAAATCAAAATCTATGATTATACATCAAATAATACAATGTAATGTATACATTTACTTAAGTATAAATAAACATGTTTTATAAAGATGATTGTAATGTACAGTTATTTTTGTTAATATTTTAGTATTCACAATTAGGAATTGTGTATACTAAGATATAAAATACAACCATCTGGGAAATCCAGATTTTTAATAAAAAACTATATAGCGATAATTTACTATAGTAAATTATCGCTATAGTAAATTACAAAAATAAAAATTAAAAAAAATCAAATAAAAAAATCAATGTCGAGTTGGAAATAGAAAATTAAAGATTGAGAATTAACAAACCTTATTTGAATTTTACTGCAAAACAGATTGTGAGTATTGTGAAGAAAAAAGAAAAAAGTTTTCATCAATCAGTTGTTTTTAATCGAACTATATTTGTTGAGAATTAACAAACCTTATTTGAATTTTACTGCAAAACAGATTGTGAGTATTGTGGAGAAAGGAGAAAAAGTTTTCATCAATCAGTTGTTTTTAATCGAACTATATTTGTACTTGAAGCATATTTCTCGATATATAAATTTCCTAACTAGGTTATAGTGCAGAGAAAATCAAAGAAAATATTTGGAACTACAATTTACGAAAATCCAAGATAAACACGAGGTTTTATTTCTTTGTTATAATAAAGTTTAAAAGATGTAACATTTTATTATTGTTTTACATTATATTTGTAACTTTATATTGTTCGTAATTATTATATTTTGAACATAGCACGCACCCCGATTGTCCCGCTACAAGTTTTAACGGTGACTCTTTCGGGCTCTACAAAATCTTCACCAAAATAACATAAATTAACAAAAATTAACAATAATAACGATAAAAACTACAACCTCCATTACAATTGGTGTCAGAAGCAAAGCAAACACAACACGACACTCGCATTCGACGTTTTCTTTCAATCACGAAACCTTTCAGTATAGTTATTATAGAACTATAAAGGCTAGTGACACTGTTGGCCGAACACAGTAGGCCATATCCTTCAAACAAACCACTATTTTTTTTTTGCACAACAAACAATAAAAAAACAGCAACAAAACAATTGATGGCTTCAAATCAAACAAATCCAACAAATATTCCACAAACACCCAACAACTACGATAATACTCAAACACCTGAAAGCACAAATTACTACTACAACCCAAACACCAACCCAGAAAACACACATACCATTAATTCAATAATCAACCCAAAAACAAATATCCCCAACTATTTCACAGATGACAACGGAACACCGCAAAAATGGTTAGAATTCGCGAAACTAACCTTAACACTATCGGGAGTCAAGTCAACAAAATCCTTATGCTCCAACATAATAGCGGCACTACCAAGCAACAAATTAAATGAAATCGCCGATCAAATCGATGAAATATCAAAAGACGACGACCCTTTTACAAAACTGTGTAACATATTGACCAACAAAAACAAGGTCAACAGAAGGCAAATGCTAGAGTCATGCCTCAACAATACACAGTTAGGGGACAACAAGCCCACAGATTTCCTACGACAATTAAAACAAAAACTGGAGTATCTACAACCAAACATAACAAACTCCGGTTCCAACGAATTGGTGAAAGAATTCTTCATGCGCGCTATGCCACCGGAAATTAGACGAATCCTAGCCGCTAGCAGTAACGCTGACGTCGAAACACTCGCTGACATAGCGGATAAAATAAACGAAGAAATCTACCCCACAATCTGCAGTACCCAAAACTACAACAGAAATAAAACTAATCACAACATGCAACCAACCAACAAAAACACAGAACCAAATGAAACAACAAACCGATTAATAAACACTTTGATCAGCAAATTCGACGAAATAATTGTCGAAAACAGACAAATAAAAGCGGAACTAGCCGAAATAAAAGAGAAATACAACAGGCAAAATTTCAACCCAAACGAAAACAGAGACCTATTCAACAGAAACAATTTCAACACAGACCAACTATCATATAATCACAACAGACAAAACTATGACCGACCACCCAACGGAAACAACAGACAGAACTACAGCCACAGACAATCCCCAAACGGACATTACAGAAACCGGTCAAACTCACCAAACCGATACAACAATTACCGAAACAGCAGCCCGGAAAAGGACTCAAGAAAAAATTTCCTAAACAAAAGCCACTGCTACTTTCATAACAAATTCGGCGACAAAGCATATAAATGCATAAAACCCTGCGAATTCCACAAAACAGAGCAGGAAAACTAAAAATGTCACCATTGATAGCACCCACATTTGGTGACAATAATAATACTTTCACGGTGCATTCAAACAATACAGATTTTCTAATCGACACAGGTTCTGTGATCTCCCTATTACCACACTACTTATACAAAAATACAAAAACTACAGAAAAGTCACTAACCGCTGCCAATGGCTCCAAAATCAAAACATTTGGCCAATATACAATAACACTCACAATAAATTCAAAAAAATACAGTTGGCCATTCACAATCGCAGAAGTACAACAGTCAATAATCGGGGCCGATTTCTTAGCAAATTACAACCTAATAGTGGACTGTCGAAACAAGAAAATAGTCGAAAACAACAAAACAGACAAAGAAACAGCCAGGAACACAACTTCAAACTTTTCGAAAGTAGACATCGGCGTGATTCAAACAAGTACACCAACTATCAAAACAATTAAAAACTATTGAACACGTACCAGAAATAGTCACACTACTGGCAAAATACAATAAACTCTGCGAACCAGTAACTTTCGATGGAAATTCAAACCACACTACTGAACACGCAATACTGACAAACGGAAACCCAGTCCACTCAAAAGTAAGACCACTGGATCCAAAAAAAATAGAAATCACAAAAAATATATTTAACGAACTGTTGGAAAATAATATAGTAAAACATTCAAACTCAGAATGGTCTTCAGCACTGATGCTAAAACAAAAAGCTAACGGGGAATGGAGAGCTTGTGGCGATTACAGACTCCTGAACAAAATAACAGAGCCCGACAGCTATCCATTACCGATAATAAAAGACATAATAAATCGACTAAACGGCGCAAAATATTTTTCAAAAATTGACCTACAAAAAGCATATCATCAGATCCCAATTAGAAAAGAGGATATTAAAAAGACAGCAATAACAACACCGATCGGCATGTTCGAATACAATCGAATGCCTTTCGGTCTACGAAACGCCGCAGCAACTTTCCAACGATTCATGGATCAAACAATGAAAAACAACAAAAACACAATCGCTTATCTGGACGACATCCTAATAACAAGCCCAGACAAAGAAACACATCTAAAGGACGTGGAAAAAGTGTTCAAAACGCTGGACAATGCAAAACTAAAAATAAACACTCAAAAGTGCGAATTTATGAAAACGGAAATAAATTTCCTTGGTCACACGCTAAACGACAAAGGAACACAACCAATAGAAAACAAAATAAACAATATAAAAACTACAAACTGCCGACAAACACAAGAGAGTTGAGGAGATTTCTAGGAATGGTAAACTTTTATCATTCTTACATCCCAAATTGCAGCAACCTATTGGCACCACTAAACGACATCATCAAAACCAAACGAAACGTAACAATAAACTGGACACAACAAACAACCGACACATTCAATAAAGCCAAAGAAAGCCTATCAACGGCAACTCTACTCGGTTACCCAGATCCAGAACTAGAGTATCAACTAACTACAGACTGTTCTGGTTTCGCAATGGGCGCAACAATTTTCCAGGAAAATAAATTCGGCAAACAACCACTGGGATTTTTCTCGAAAAAACTAAAATCACATCAAACAAGATACTCAACATTCGACAGAGAACTCCTAGCAATACACGAAGCAATCAAACACTTTCAACATTTACTCGAAGGACGAACCTTCAAAATATTCACAGACCACAAACCGCTAACAAACGCATTAGAAATGAAAAACCCTTCACCAAGGCAGATCAGACAAATCAATTTCATTTCACAATTCAACTGCACAATAAACTACGTAGCAGGAAAATCAAACATAGCAGCAGATGCTCTATCCAGAATTGAAAGTGACATAAAATCCCTAGAATTCGGAGAAATAATTGAATTGGATCAAATCAAATCCAGACAAACCGATACATTAAGCAAACTGCCTACTAAACACAGCCTGAAACTACAGGAACTCGATGGAATATGGCACGATGTCTCCAACGAAAGCAACAAACGAATCCTACTACCCGAAGAACTCCGACAAGACTGCATAAAAAAGATACATACTATCAATCATCCGGGAAACAAAATAACATTCGAGTTAATACATAACAAATATGTATGGCCTCACATGCGGGAAGACATCAAGAATTACGTCAAAAGTTGCCACAGCTGCCAATTAAATAAAACAACAAAAAAACCTAAAACACAAAAAGTAAACTTCCCAAGCAGTGAAGCGTTTGAAACAATACACACAGACGTAGTAGGACCACTACCACCAAACGACAACTACAAATATCTACTAACAATTATAGACAGAAAAACCAATTGGTTCGAAGCGATCCCAATAAAAGAAATCACAGCAAAAAATATCTGCGAAATGATCGAACTAAACTGGATAGCTCGTTACGGCCAACCGAAAACAATCATAACTGATCAAGGCAGACAATTCGAATCAGAAATGTTCAAAATACTGTGCAATAAATACAATATCAAAAGAAATCGAACAACAGCTTACAACCCACAATCAAATGGGAAAATCGAACGGTTTCACAGAACATTAAAAGAAAGCATCAGGACAAAAGCCAATGACCAAAACTGGTTAAACCAACTTCCAACAATATTAATCGGACTAAGAAATAGCCCAAATTCAACAGATAATGAAAGTCCAGCAGTAGTATGATGTGGGCCATCCAGATCATGAGCCCGCCAGATCACATACCCCCTCCCCCCCCCCCGAGAAAAAATTTTTTTTTAAATAAAAGGTCAAGGTCAAGGTCATTTAATTTTTAAATTAAATTTTTTGTTTTAATTAAGTGATCTGGCGGGCTCCTACTTTTTTTCATCCCAAAAATTAATGTTCCCACCAACGGATTTTATTGGACGATACCTCATCTTAAAGCCCAGTCCAAGACCTTTCGAATGAGCTATAGGTATCTTATATATTAGGGGTGGGCACGCATGAGGTCCTAGAGAGCCACATGGCTCATCAAAGAGCCGCACTTGCCCACCCCTGGTATATAGTGTAGTGAGACATGTATTATTTAAATATTGCTTATAAAAAGAATCAAACAAGGTAGAATGTAATAAGGAAATATTAAATTTTGATTCTAAATACCGCCATCGAATGACACTATAAATTTTAATTCTGTTTACACCTATTTTGTGACACAGGTAAAAATGAACTAACCATGAAAATACAATTGCAACAAAAAATTTTTTTTTAAAAATTCAGTTGAAAAAATTTCAAAATAAAAAAATCGAATTCAATTTTCAAATTCAATTATCAAAAATTCAATTATCAAAGAGCCGCAGTTTACTCAACGAAGAGCCGCATGCGGCTCTAAGAGCCGCATTTGCCCACCGTTGTTATATATCTTTAATAGTTTTAATGTTATTAACAATTGATGACCACCATCTTTTCAAAGTTAAATTATTATTATTATTCAAAATATTATTAAGTGATCCAGCGGGCTCACACTTTTTTTCATCCCAAAAATTAATGTTCCCACCAACGGATTTTATTGACCGATACCTCATCTTAAAGACCAGTCCAAGACCTTTCGAATGAGTCATGGAAGGCATCATCATCATTAATATTGACAAAGTTATTAACATTTTACCAAAAATCATTTTCAAGGTCATATAATTATTAGGTGGTCCAGCGGGCACATGGTTTTCGTTTGCCCAAAGGTTTTCGTTCCCATTATCCGAATTTATTAATCGATAGCTTATTTTAAAGCCCTGTGCAAGATCTATCTATTGATATATAACTATTATTATTATCATTATTATTGGCAAAATTATTAACATTTTACCAAAAATCATTTTCAAGGTCATTTATTTTTTTTTTCAAGGTCATTTATTTTTTCAAGGTCATTTATTTTTTCAAGGTCATTTATTTTTTCAAGGTCATTTATTTTTTCAAGGTCATTTATTTTTTCAAGGTCATTTCTTTTTCAAGGTCAAGGTCAAATTTTAATAAAAGGTTAAGGCCAAATTTTTAATAAAAGGTCACGGTCAAGGTCAAATTTTAATAAAAGACATATGACTCATCAAGGTCATTTAATTTTCAAGGTCATTTAATTTTTAAGGTCAAGGTCAAATTTTAATAAAAGACATATGACTCATCAAGGTCATTTAATTTTCAAGGTCATTTAATTTTTCAAGGTCAAGGTCATTTTTTTTAATTTAATTTTTTGTTTTAATTAAGTAATCATTTTATTTTCAAGGTCATTTAATTTTTAAGGTCAAGGTCAAATTTTAATAAAAGACATATGACTCATCAAGGTCATTTAATTTTCAAGGTCATTTAATTTTTCAAGGTCAAGGTCATTTTTTTTTAATTTAATTTTTTGTTTTAATTAAGTAATCATTTTATTTTCAAGGTCATTTAATTTTTAAGGTCAAGGTCAAATTTTAATAAAAGACATATGACTCATCAAGGTCATTTAATTTTCAATGTCATTTAATTTTTCAAGGGCATTTATTAAAATAATTATTATTATTTTCTAAGTTTTTAGTTTCTAAGTTTTATTATTATTATTATTATTATTATTATTATTATTATTATTATTATTATTATTATTATTATTATTATTATTATTATTATTATTAATATTATTGCAAATATTGGTCAAAAAGATAAATTATTTTTACACACACACAACCCATCAACCTTTATTATTATTATTTTTGAAAAACCTAAAATATTATTCACACACACACAACCCATTAAACTTTATTAATATTATTTTTGAAAAAACCTAAAATATTTTTTACACACACACACAACCCATCAACCATTAATATTATTATCAATATTAAAAACCTAAAATATTTTCTACACACATATACAACCCATTAAACTTTTATTATTAATATTATTATTATTATTATTATTATTATTATTATTATTAATATTATTGCAAATATTGGTCAAAAACCTAAAATATTTTTTACACACACACACACAACCCATCAACCATTATTATTATTATCAATATTAGTGAAAACCTAAAATATTTTCTACACACATACACAACCCATTAACCATTATTATTATTATTATCAATATTAAAAACCTAAAATATTTTTACACGCACATACAACTCATTAAACTTTATTATTATTATTATTATTATTATTATTATTATTATTATTATTATTATTATTATTATTATTATTATTATTACTATTATTATTATTATTATTATAATTAGTCAAAAACCTAAAATAATTTTTACACACTAAGTTATGGGGTAGAGAATTATTATATGTTTGCAGTATTCTGTGTTTGCCTTTACAGGAAATTGTCAATAAGGAGCGATAATTTTATACATACATTCTATATACACATACCTTGTTTAACATGGATGTATATACTCCGAGTTTATCCGACAAAATATTCTGTCCCCCTATGGGTATTGCTCATATGGGTAATGGTCACAAGGGTACTACTCAAACTCAACATGTCGCAAGGGTTTTCGATCTTAAAGCATATTATGGTTTATTAAGGTTAGTAAATAAAACTTATCACACACACTTTAATATTTAAACGATAAAAAATCAAGACAAGAGAGGACAAGGCAAAGTGTATGCATTTAGTATTGCCAGGCCTAATGAGCAGTGACCAAATATCTGTGCCTGAAAGACACGGTGGATATTTGTTCGCGTCCACAAGGGTCGTCTGTGCCTCCCCCAAGTGGGGTCAGAAGAACCTGGGCATTATAGCTTTCCGTACGGAACATTACGCCTAGCATGGGTAGTCAACTACCAGCACATTCGAAACGTATAATTTCAAAATACATGCGTCATTGGCACTATAACCAAATTAATTAATGTTTTCACTAACACAAATATATATTTACAGAGGCCTCCCACTAGTTAGATTACAACCGCCCACCACGACGATCAGCTTGTAAATATATATTAATTAAGGGATAAAGAGGACCCACCCAACCCTATTATATTTAATTTACAAATTTTTCTCGCTCTTCTGCTGGTAATCTATCTCAAAATTATCATCTCCATCGGGCCATTTGGAATACATCTTGCGAATATTTCTTAGTTTCTGATGCGGTGTCAACTATCATTGCTAAAATTTATATTGATTTAAAATCAATTAACTTACATTATCTAGCATTTTATCGTCACAGGCTTGATAAATTAGGCAACTGTTATTTGTGGTATACTTTTTCAATGTCATTTTCCCACCATAAAACACAGATACCTAAATATAATATATATATTTTAAAGAATTAATTCATGTCTTACATTAATAATAATATTCTTCAGGTAGTACTTTACAATATCTAATTGCTAAAACATCGGTTTTTCCCATTTTTCTTGACATTCGTTGAAAGTTTACATAATTTAAGTAAACATTCATGTTGAAGCACACCCACAATCAGCTAATTCATTTAAGAAATCCAGAACATAGCAATGTTTCACCATTTTCTCTGGTTCATTTTCTTCTATAATTCATGTTTTAATAAGAAATTTCTAAATCCTGAACATAAGTCCTTTAGTGTTTCACCATTTTGTCTGGTTCATCTTCTTCATAATCATATAATTCATTTTCTTCATTACTAAGTAAAATAATTAAAATATTGTAGTAAATTCTTTATTTACTTACTTTATGGATACTAAAACGAAAGAAATAAAGTTATATCAAAATTATATTTAAATAATTTAAATTTAAATAATTTAAATTTAGTATTTAAACATATTTAAACACTTTAGTTATTTAAGCATATTTAAACATTATTATATAGTATTTATAAAATATTATAATATTATAATTTTATGAATTCTAAATTTATTAATAAATACAGTATAATTTTATATAATATTATGTATTGTAAATTTAATATATCCTTCATTTAATTTTTTAAATTCAAAAATTTATAATGAAGATTCTTTGAATTAAAAAATATTCTGTTAGTATTTCCAGGCAGAAATCAACGAATTCAATAATTAAAATCTTAATTTTCATGTTGTTAGGGTTGTGGCCAGAAGTTAATCGCCATCTAATCGTTTGTTCTCAATTTCGCTCATTTTTGTTCAAAACATTCAGGAGAGTTGTTATCTGGAAAGTTTCTTTGAGCTCAGTTTTGTTAAAACACTCACGGTATTTTTGAGGGACGTGACACTGGAAATAAATTAACAATGGGTGGTCATCCATACATGTTGTTAGTCTGAGCTCTCGATTTATTTTAGAAATAGGTATATTAAAAACATTTAAGGTATCATTCAGTAAAATAATATAGTATTTTTGAGTTAATTTATAAATAACAGTATTTTGATATATCAATAAAGACCATATACTCCGAGTTTATCCGACAAGATATTCTGTCCCCCTATGGGTATTGCTAGCAAGGGTACTGGTCACATTCAACATGTCGCAATATTAATCATTTAGAAATTCTTAGGTAATTTAGTGAGATGATCGTGAGTATTTTAAATGTAACTTTACACTTATGTCGAGCGACTAATTTATTGGTTAACTTTGTAGTCATTTAAAGCAAAAATTAATTTATTCATCTAATGTTCGTTACAATAGTTAATAATATGAGAAAACATGGTCATTATTCATTGATAATTTTAAATTCTTTATCATTTGGAGTAAATTTGTTTGAGGCAAAAATAATTAAAGGAGTCATAATAGAAATATGGTTATCATTTATCCAATTAAGGGGCTTATTAGTTAGAAATATATATTAAAAAGTAACAATTATTTTCTAATTTAATTAGATGATCATTAGACGTAATATATCTTTGCGAGAAATTTAAGATGTTTGAGTAACCAAAACATGGATATTTTGTACGATAAATTTATGAATATTGGTTAATTTAGTCATTAAAATAATAATAACAACAACAAAGGAAAGGATACATTTATTAAACATCAAATTTTTTATACAACAACCAAGCTAAACAATGTTGACCGCATGTTTGTGTCAAGGGATTTTGAAACATAGTTTTATTATATACAATAGGTTTCCCCATTGTTTGTAGTTTTGATACCAACAAAGCAGGGTAATAGAAACCCATTGGATCGAACACTAATATATTACTAGGTTTCATATATATAGCAATCCAATGTTCTCCACCAAGATGAGACGATTGAGTATTGACGATTATGGCTTGATTATTGCTCAAATATGGGATTTTATCGAGAGGAAAAACTCCTACAAATTCATTTCCCAATATCTGTTTTCCAATTCTATTGACCTGAACAGAACTACTTTAATAAATTAAACAGTATTGAAAAACTTACTCCATGACAACTTTTTATATTTCTGTATACATTTATACTAGCACGGTTCTATTTGCAGTAATCTGAACTTCATTTTCAAATACCCCATATATTATAACATGTACTGGTTCAGTAATGGCCTTTGCAAACTTTATATCCAGTCGTAAATTCCCGTTTTGTGGTAATTGACTCTGATTTAAATCAAAATCGGGAGCTAGAACAAATGTGAAAAATGGATATTTGCTTTTAAATTCTTCAAGAGTTATTCCGCAATTCAAATTTTTATCTAAATAACCCAGATTTCTAACAATACTCTGCATATATGTCGCACAGTAATTGTCATTCTCGAAATCTTGAGTATATGTTTCTCTATAATCAGTATTTTTCGACAAAGTCAATGAAGTAACACCAAAGTTTTTGAAAATTGAGCTGGAAGCAGTATACGAACCATTATATTGCGTTTCACTTTGAAATGTTACCAGAATAAAATTAGGCATTCTTCTGTCACCAAATATTTGTTCTTTATAGAATGATGAAGCACCTTTAGCAATAGCAAATTGTACAATTTCCTTTGTTTTTAAAGGATAAATTGCATGCTTTGAATTAAGACCCAATTGATGACCAGCTAATACTGACGGGTCTACTCGAACTCTTCTCACCAATAATTTTGCATCAACTAATTGACATATTGGTGCACCAGTTGCACTAGTAAGAGATAATGCAGAATCGGACCTTTTCAATCTAATATGTACATTAACTCCCGGTAGTAAATATTTCGGTTGATCCATAAAATCGAGTTGTAATGATGAGCACATAGTGAATGATTTTGAGCCTTTAACCCACTTTTTTCTTTCATCATCTGTTGCTGCATAACCCATAGGTGTAAGACATGTATTTTTAGTATCGGAATTGTAATTTAAAATAGTTTCTATCAAAGCCTTGTGAATGAATGTATTATTTCCGCCCTCAATCTTGATATTATTAAATCCCAACACTGCATCTTTAAACAGAGTATGAAACATGAAATTGTTTGGTAATACATCCGCATTGGCATCCAAAACCTTTCTATCTTTATCTACAACTTTGATCTGAACAGTCAATAAAGTATCGTTCAAATCTAAATATTCAGTTTGCGAACCATTAATATAAAACTCGATATCATTTCTACTATCAGTAATTGAATTCATAGGAAAAACTTCCTCAAAGGCACCAAATTCTATTACAGCCTGGGGCGATGGTCTATCAAATATACATAATTCAGATTTACCACAAATCATTTTGCAAATATAGTTCCATGTCCTTTCATTCGTTTGTTTATACGCGATATTCCATGTCCTTTACGTTTTGGAGCTGGGGCTGGAGGTGTATCTTTTTGAAACATACCAGCAACTCCAGGTAGAACCTTCCCTAACTCAGCTAAAGCATTTGTTTTTAGGGATGGTAATATTTTCTGTTCATTCATAATCACATCTTTAGCAGTTTTCATGCCAAAACTACCAATACGTTTAAGAATAGGAAGTGCAAATCTCCCTATTGTTTTTAACCAACCTGATCCGTACTGTTTACCAATAAAATATGGTAATTCACCGCCAGATTGGCTATCACTATACATACTAATAATATCGGAATTAGCCATCTACTTTACGAAAATGTAGTGTCAAATGAGTTTTTGAGTCTTTTGGGAAGTTTATAAGTTTTCCACTATCGTCACGAATATTTATTTCTATATTGTTTATACATGAGCTTGAAATTGGTAAATACATGGGATTATCTATATTTATATTGACAACTTCATCATGTTCGTATTTTCCAATCCATACCGATTTCAATAGAGGAACACTGGAATCACCAACAATTATAGGCTCAATAATATTAGTATATATGAACATTTGTTGATGATGTTCAAGTATTCTCGGTTTACGTATACCTGCCGATTTTTCCCGATATTGCTGCTTCTCTAATCCAAGTGTATTTGTCAAATTTTTATCAAATGTAACTTCGCAAATGTCATCATTCAAACTGAAGGTAAATAACAATTCTTTCACAATGTCCAAACTTTTAAATATGTGTGAACAATTATACTTTAAATATTTAAGTAACACATCAAGTTTATCAATATATAATTCGTCAGCGAAGGTGAATGATTCTTCAACTTCATTATTATACGACACTGAAATTTTGATTTCTTCTCTCATTACACTGTTTGCTTCAAATAGATCAAAGCGTAATAAATATTCTGTTTCCATAACTTCATTTTTCAACTTATTGCAACCCATTCGTCTGGCATCTTCAATATATTCGAATGTTATTGTAAATGGTTTAAAATCACAACTGATATTTAATCCATCCTTGTAAAACATAGAGCAATGCTGATCTAATATTTGATTCGGAATATGATATGTTTTATCATAATTACTGATAATAAAGATACCACTACATGTTTTCATAACATTCCTTTTGAAATCAATCTTACATTGACTATAAAATGGGAATGTATTGTACACGAATGTAAAATCTTGCAGTGCAACTTCCCAGTCACCATTTAAAGAAATCGGATTCTGGAGATTGACCATGAATTTACTGGCTTGATTATCTGGATGAATAAGCGGGCAACTATTGCTTGGTAAAATAGTATAAAAATTCACTTTACTAGATCCTTTTCTGATATCCATGATGGGTTTTGATAACCATGCCATTTGACATAGTATTGTTTATCATTGCCGATCTTTTTAGTTTTCAATATCTTTTGAATTCTAAATACTTTTGGGGAGGAATAACTTGTAATTCTTGCTCATAAAATTTTCCTTGTACAATATTGTTATCATTGTCTTTGATGACATACATTACAGGATTCTGTTTAGTATTTATTTTTGAAATTACAAAGACTTCATCACTCCAATTCGTATCGAAATTTTTAATAAATGGTGATGCACTAATTTTACTAATTCTAACATGGTCACCTACTTTATATTTCGGTTTTGTAATTTTTTCAGGTTTTTTAGAATAGTTTGTTTTTGACGTGATATCAATCGGCCTTAATCCATTCAGTCCTTGATGTGATGAGTGATTATAACTGGTTATTATTTTTGGTAAAACCAATACCCATTTTTTATTACCTTGATGCACGAATAATTTCTTTAATCTATCTCTCAAAGTTCGGTTAAATCTTTCAACATGAGCAGCTTTGTATTGAGAATGTACTGAGTAATGGTTTATTTTCAATTTATTGAGGATTTGCTTGACTTTACTGTTGTAGAATTCTTTACCTAAAATAATAATAATAATAATAAAAATAATAATATTAATACCTAAATCAGTTTGCAAGTTTTTAGGATGTCCATCTTTAAATAAATGATTAACAGCTTTGGACATTTCATCTGCAGATTTTGCCTTGACGGGTATTGCTCGGGCAAACCGACTGAATACATCAATACATGTTAAAATATATTTATACCCATTGTTAATTTTCGAATAGGGTATCATCTCCATCAAATCCATTTGCCATAAATCATTTATTCCATATGTTTTATATGCTCTTGTTGGGAATCGTTTCTGCATTGGTTTGTTCAAACTGTACGCAAGCTGGTCTGATAACCACTTCTGGGTTTCCTTTTTCGAATTCGGAACTCTTTTCCTTAATTTTGCCGCTCCACCAAAACCGGCTTCGTCTTCCGGGTTCGTCCAAATCTTCTCCATTACAACAAGAAGATTTAATATTAAATTTAATGTCTGGTAATGAAGGATTAGCACCCATTGTTTATGATCGACTTCCTATTATTCCACCTAATAATGATATTGCTAAAGGTATCAATGCACCGATAAATCCCCCTTGTTGTTTATATATAATTTTTCTCATTTGTTGACGATTTTTATTATTTACTAATGATAGCAAAGGTTTCCTATGTTTACTCAATAATTGCTTTTTAGATTTACTGATTTTAATCTTGCCTTTGACTACTTTAAGTATAATATCGAGTAAATCATCGACAACATAATTTGGAAATGATTGCAAAATACTGTTTCTTTTCATACTTGGTGCCTTTAACAATGTATTGAAAAACGGGAAACTCCGATGATTTTTAACAACTTTTACTTTCTTAGTGGTTTTACTTTTTGGTTTAGGTTTAGGATTTTTCGAAATAAGATTCATTGCAGGAAAATTTTCTGTAATAAGTTCTTTAGATGGAGTATAACTAGTTGTTGGTGGAACTTTTGGTTGTTTTTTACCCGATATCCGTGTTTTTGAAAACATGATTTATATGTTTTCAACTTTGTTTTGAACTTTGTTTATATACCATGGCACCTTTTGGGTTGAAAATATCTGTTTTTACGCGTATATCATCAGGACATTGTTGAGTGAAATCGAGAAATATATACCCATGCGGTATTTTCGTAGCATCTTGAAATGCATTGATAAGAAAATTACGGTTATTAGGGTATGCTTGTCGTCCAAGAAAATCGATGACAGTTGCATCTCTAGGATTCTTGAAAATAACTAAATATTGTACATTTAAATTACGTGTTCGATGTGCACCACCTTGATGAAATAGATTTTGTGTTATGAAAATAACCGTTACACCAACATGTCTGCTGATTTTTGTGAATAAATTATTAAAGTCCTTTTCTTTATTGGCTTCTTGATACAAATCATCGATAATGATGACATCATCTTTCTTCAAACGACTTGACCAGTTTTTATCAAAACCCTTTACTATTTTCATGTTTTTCAACTGACAGAAACTTGATTGCGTCAATCCGTGTTCTTCGTCGGCGCCCCTATGCCAATAAATATTGTTGAATTTTGTTTTGAACAAATTTGATTTTAGTAATTTACAAACAAATAAAGTTTTCCCACTACCACTTGGACCAACGATTTGGTATACTGCATCATTTCGTAATTCCATTTTTTTTTTGTTTTAAATTTAAACTATATAATTATTGTTTATATTGTTAATTTAAATGAACTCTGTTTTAAAATACCTATATATATCAGAGCTTTTTATAATTATTTCATTAAAATGCTTTCAAATATAAATTACAGGGCAAAAACTGATGTATCAAAAATGGTATTTCCAATAGGGAAACCACAACAACTTATCAATAGAAGTAATAAATATCCAATAATATATTTCAAAACTGGTAAATGTAGAATTATGGGGTGTAAGGAAATAATCAAAGCTAGTGAATATAATGTTTATGATTTAGAAATACAATCGATAACCGTAACTTCCGATATAGGTTTTTCTTGTAATTTAAATAAATTAGCTAAATTAATACCATGCTTTTATGAACCAGAAATATTTCCAGCTTTGAGATATATAAAATATAACCCTATGTGTGTAAATATATTCGCTAGCGGTAAGATAGTAATTCTTGGAATAAAAAATATTGATTACAAATGTATAGTTGATAATATCATATCTGAAATTAAATCAATAATTGAAGGAAAAGAATTTTTAGATTTTTTATTATCACTTAATTAATTATTTATCATTCAATTAAAACAAAAACATGCTGCAATCTGATTGGATGATAAACAATAGTCATAGGTATAAAAACCCTGTACCATTTCATTTTAATCATAATTCACAATGACCAAGAAAATTTCAAGCACTGAAAAACCAAAAGTTGTTCCAGAACTTGTACAACCTGTTCAAATGTTCCACAACTACAAAATGTATTTTTTAAAAGAAGAAATCAATATGAAATTGGTGTCACCGATCAAGCTTATTCCTACCCAATTTCAATTCTTAACCGGCACGCTTTCCATGTTAGATATTAAAACCATAGATGATGTTTTCAAAAGGTTGAATACGAATCTGACATGCAATCAAAATGCATTTTTCAACAACCGATATGCAAAATTTTATGATTCCTTTGATGAAATCAGTTTCAAAGAAAACGAAAATTGGTATATAACAATTGCAATCCAAGGATATAAAGTTGATAATAATGATGTTTATTCTCCAATTTGGAAAATTATGTCTGCTAGACTTTCACAGTTATTTTAATGTTGTATTTAATAAATGTATTTAGTTATATTTGTTTTCGCTTATATTCTATATTTTCTATAAACAAATATATACTATAGTTTTAAAATACTAATAATGACTACAGAAAAAGGTTAATATGATTAGTTAATTATCAAATTATTTAATATTTAGAATTTATAATAAACTTTTTATTGGAAAAATTAGCAGAAATATCTGGTGTGAAAATGGAGGATATATTATCTGTTGCAAACGCATTAAATATAGACTGGGTAGCAGAGAGTGAAGATTCAGGATTTGATGAAGCAGATGAAGAAAACACTCAAGATGATGAGGAAAGTATTCAAGAAATTGATGAAGTTATGGAGGAATTTACGGATACTGAACCGTGTGTATATAGGGATTGTATAGATCATGTTGTTGAAAATGTTATGAACTGTGGAGATGATGAATGTGAATGTGTTAATAAATTTTAGTGTATATTTAAAGAATAATATTTAGAATTTAGAAAGTTTTGTCTTGAATATTTTTACCAGTACCATTGTGAACAGTACCCATGTGACTTGTTGAATGTGAGTAGTACCCTTATGAGCAGTACCCATGGGGGGACAGAATATCGTGTCGGATAGATTATATATAATAATAATAATAATAATAATAATAATAATAATAATAATAATAATAATAATAATTAAAATAATAATAATAATAATAATAATTAAAATAATAATAATAATAATAATAATAATAATAATAATAATAATAATAATAATAATAATAATAATAATAATAAAACTTAGAAACTAAAAACTTAGAAAATAATAATTATTTTAATAAATGACCTTGAAAAATTAAATGACCTTGAAAATTAAATGACCTTGAAAAATTAAATGACCTTGAAAATTAAATGACCTTGAAAATTAAATGACCTTGAAAATTAAATGACCTTGAAAATTAAATGACCTTGAAAATTAAATGACCTTGAAAAATTAAATGACCTTGAAAATTAAATGACCTTGAAAATTAAATGACCTTGAAAATAAAATGACCTTGAAAATAATATTTTGAAAAATAAATGACCTTGAAAAATGGTCTCGGAAAAACGTTAATAACTTTGACAATTTTGATGATGATGATACCTGTAATAGTTCATTCGAAAGGTCTTGCACCAAGCTTCAAAATAAGCTATCAATTAATAAATTTGGATAATGGGAAGGATAACTTTTGGGATGAAAAAAAGTAGGAGCCCGCCGGATCACTTAATAATTATATGACCTTGAAAATGATTTTTGGTAAAATGTTAATAACTTTGTCAATATTAATGATGATGATGCCTTCCATGACTCATTCGAAAGGTCTTGGACTGGTCTTTAAGATGAGGTATCGGTCAATAAAATCCGTTGGTGGGAACATTAATTTTTGGGATGAAAAAAAGTGTGAGCCCGCTGGATCACTTAATAATATTTTGAATAATAATAATAATTTAACTTTGAAAAGATGGTGGTCATCAATTGTTAATAACATTAAAACTATTAAAGATATATAAGATACCTATAGCTCATTCGAAAGGTCTTGGACTGGGCTTTAAGATGAGGTATCGTCCAATAAAATCCGTTGGTGGGAACATTAATTTTTGGGATGAAAAAAAGTAGGAGCCTGCCAGATCACTTAATTAAAACAAAAAATTTAATTTAAAAATTAAATGACCTTGACCTTGACCTTTTATTTAAAAAAAAATTTTTTCTCGGGGGGGGGGGGGTATATGTGATCCAGAGGGCCCATGATCTGGATGGCCCACATCATACTACTTCCAGCATACAAAATTTTCGGAAAAGCAACAAACTTGCCATCACTTAAATCAGATACAAACAAAAACACCGAAAACAGCAAACAAATAACAAACAAAAATAGCGAAACCACCGAACAGAAACCAAAAGGAATTTTAAAAAGAAGACCGGACTCCGAATTAGACGGAAAAATAGTATTAACAACAGATTTCATCCTAATAAAAAAACCATTCACAAAAGGATTCGAATCCAAATACGAGGGTCCATTCAAACTCCTAGAAATTAACAAAAACGTCGCTACAATAATCAAAAACAACAACAAAATGAAAATAAACATAAGACGAATAAAACCCTATCACCAAAACAAAAACCCACAAAACAACTCACCGCAAGACAAAACACAAACCCAAACACAAACAAAAAAACAACCAATTCACAAAAACATCACATTCAACCACAAAAATTCAATCAAAATATTTGACAAAGACACAATACTGGCTCCACTATACAAAAAACGTTACAGCGAATGCTTTAAATAAAAACACAAACATACACAAACAAACACACGCACAAACAGCGTTAATTGTACAGTTTTTATTTTTCTTGTAAATACAAAACAAAATGTAAATTTTTAATTTTATTGAAGTTGTAAATACAAAGAAACAGAAACAAAACACACAAAAACATATAAAACATACGAAAAAAAAAGGTTATTGAATGTAATTTTTTTACGTTACTTTTTATTGATTCATGTTAACCTCCGGTTTTAAAGGGGGAAGTTATGTAATGTACAGTTATTTTTGTTAATATTTTAGTATTCACAATTAGGAATTGTGTATACTAAGATATAAAATACAACCATCTGGGAAATCCAGATTTTTAATAAAAAACTATATAGCGATAATTTATAATCGCTATTGTAAATTACAAAAATAAAAATTAAAAAAAATCAAATAAAAAAATCAATGTCGAGTTGGAAATAGAAAATTAAAGATTGAGAATTAACAAACCTTATTTGAATTTTACTGCAAAACAGATTGTGAGTATTGTGAAGAAAAAAGAAAAAAGTTTTCATCAATCAGTTGTTTTTAATCGAACTATATTTGTTGAGAATTAACAAACCTTATTTGAATTTTACTGCAAAACAGATTGTGAGTATTGTGGAGAAAGGAGAAAAAGTTTTCATCAATCAGTTGTTTTTAATCGAACTATATTTGTACTTGAAGCATATTTCTCGATATATAAATTTCCTAAATAGTTATAGTGCAGAGAAAATCAAAGAAAATATTTGGAACTACAATTTACGAAAATCCAAGATAAACACGAGGTTTTATTTCTTTGTTATAATAAAGTTTAAAAGATGTAACATTTTATTATTGTTTTACATTATATTTGTAACTTTATATTGTTCGTAATTATTATATTTTGAACATAGCACGCACCCCGATTGTCCCGCTACAAGTTTTAACGGTGACTCTTTCGGGCTCTACAAAATCTTCACCAAAATAACATAAATTAACAAAAATTAACAATAATAACGATAAAAACTACAACCTCCATTACAATGATGAATACAAGAAGTTTCAAGAAGAAACAACGCATTCGAAAAATCTGCCAACTCGAAAAGAAGAGAATAATACATGAAAGAACGAAATTCATAAGATCAAAAATTACAAATGTATTGATCGTATTTATATATGAAGGACTATAATAAAATTAATTAGGAATGTTATGGTTCGTTTTTCTATATGAAGGAGTTATGACATAAATTGCAGAACTTAAAAGAGAAAATCAGAAAATATAATTAAATAAGGATTATGAAAAAATTTCCATGAAAATTGCTAACGAAATAGCGAAATAGAAAAGAAAATAGAATTATTAAATAATTTGATTGTTTTAGACAATCAATAAAATACACAATACCAACTAATCCGCCGAGTGACAAATCACGAGTATGTGTGTGTACTGGAAATAAAATGATTCTAGAAAAAATAAATTTAAATTCAGAATAATTTACATAAATCTGGCATTAATCGAGTATGTGTGCGCTGCCAATCTAAAATTTTCAGAATTATACACTACTTGATTTCACAGAGTAGCAAAGAATGCGTGTGCAGACATCACAAATTGGTATAAATACCGATCAAAATTTCATTATTTCAACTTTCGAAGCTCTAACACATTATTACTCTCGGTTTTCCAACACTATAGTCTTATCCATTATATTTCACTCTCTAATATCTGGTAGATTTTCCCTTAGCATAAAAAGAGCAGTTACACGTTATGACATTTAATGTATAAGTTTATTGATAGTTTTTAAAGGATTTGATTCCCATTCCTCTAAAAGAGCGACCAATAGACTTGCAGTTGATGTTAGCTTGTACTGTCGCTCTCCTAAGGCCTTATCCGAGAGAAACCAAACATTTTCAATTGGATTCATGTGTGGCGATTGTGTACTTCATTTGAAGCAGGAAATCTCATGTTCCTCTAACCATTTCTTCGTTGTTCGTGCAGTGTGACAAGGTGCACCATCTTAAATAAAATGGGTATAATCTTGGTATGTTAACGTTTTCATAGATGAGAAGGAGGGTCTCATGAAGTATTTAACGGTAAACTGTGGAGTAGTCAGACCCTGTAGCTTTGATTTTCCATTAAACCAAAAGGCTACCCATACTATGTCAAAGATACTGTGTTTCACAGTGGATTGAAGACAAATGTTATCGTATTCTTGATCTGATCGACGCCACACCCAAACACGATCAATAGTGGAGAACTGTTGAAAGGAACTCTCATCAATAAAGGCAACACGTTTCCAGAAGTGATTAGGCTTGTTTCTCATATCCTTTGCTAAGGATAATCGATTGCCAATATTCTTAAGTGTCAGAAATGGCTTTCGTCTTGTAACTCTTCTATTGTATCCCAGCCTCTCCAAATTACGCCGTGCAGTAGACACAGCAGCTTCTTTACTATCTGGGCTGTTGTTGTACTATGATCAGACTCAACACTTAAATTCACAGACCGAAGTATACGCTCAAATGGTTTTGGTCATCCACTCCGAGGGTTGACACTGTGAAAAGGCACATGCAAATCAGCCGCAACGTTTTTTTGTGATCTTCCTGCCTCACATTGTTTAATAAATCGACCTCTTAAAAAATTTGACAGTTCACTGGGACCTAGAGTAAGTGGCACAATTAACACAAGTGGTAAAACATTGGGAAATGAGCTCTGTTATATATCCAATGGAAAGATACTAACCAATCATAATTAGCTTTTGCATAACGACTAATGATAGGGCAATGTAAATTTTATATTTTAACTTTATTGTAGCTGCAGCGTGATGTTACAAATAATGTTAACATTTTTTTCAATTTTATGGGGTGTCCATTTATTTATGACAATACTCTGGAGATGAATTTCGTTCTAAGCATGCTAGATAGTAATTTATATTCGTGTTTGATATAATTTTAGTATTAATAAAATTTTCAGCTTATTTATTATCTTTTTAATATAATTTTTACGAATTTCTTCCTTTGGAGACGGTCCTAAACTATGTTTGGATGACAGGCGGATGATGAACTCACGGCATGAAAAACGGAATACCTGTTCAAGAGTCACACATAACTATTCAGGAAGTCATCTACCGATCCGAGAAACGACCTGATGAATGGCTGGCATTGTGTCACTCCCGCAAAACATATCTGAGTGATCGAATCACAGAAGTGACTGTAGCTTTATTGAGAGTCTTAATAGAATCAAATTCTTGTAATATAAAACAAGTAGAGTAGTAAGCAAAACATCCTATCTCGGGTAGTTAGGCTTCAGAATTTCACGTTGACAGAAAATGAGGCCAGTCACTGTCGATGGTTAATGATAACATTTCTACCAATTTTTCCGCGTACATACTCACAACGAAAACTATGATTACCCAATATCAATCATTGTAGAAGGTCTAGGAATAAGATTATCGAAATGAAAAATAATGGCAGGTCCGTTTGAAAGTAAAGTTGAGTAACAGTAAAATAATGAGAACCATAATTAAATGATCAAGATGGAATAATAATCCAAGTGTATGTATAATGACCAAGCGACGTCAGACCTTCTATTGATAGTCATGAACCCGAAAGTAAAAATCCAATGAGTTCTAGTAGTGGAACTCACCTGTACATTGATTTTCAGGCACTGTGTACAATACCAACATGGTTGTTGACATGGGTGCACAGATGGTAAAAGGTTTAATAATCATGAAGGTGTTTAGGAAAGAATTGATGAGAAATCTATCAGGAACCCTAGAACATTTAAACAATACACACCCTAAGCGCCAACACATGAATGACAATGCATCAGTAATTTGATAGCGAAAATAGGTGAGTATTTTTGGAAAGTTCAGAAAATCTGTTAGAAAAATGCGAACGAAATTTGGAAAGACAATTAAAATGCAAATCAAAGAAAATGTTAAGAAACGATCGTCAATACTTTATTTTCATAGGAAAGTATTGTGCAAACAGCTGATATGAAATGGTTGGCCAGGACCAGTGCCAGGTTAGCACCCAAATTAATCAAAAGTGATATATTGATCGATAATCAATATTTTTCCTAGTAAAATCACGAACCAGCATATTAGGCTTTGGAATATACTCCATTACGGGTTAGAATGACGAGATCATATAACACAAGCAAATATATTCAGCCACTTTGGAAAGATCAAATTCGTCAAGGAACAAGATAAAGTGTAAAATTTGCTGCAGTTTTTTCAATGAACAAAGAATGCTAAATAGACATAGAGCAAATTCCCCAGGTATCGAGATAACACTAAGATCTGACTTAATAGTGATCAACAATTGAAATGGGCAAATCCGTGTAATTGAGTTATAAGTCGTTTTGGAAAGGAACAAGACGTAAACAGATATCAAGATAAAAGTTAAAAAAAACTTATTATTATCAATATTATTCCAATGGCAATTCTGAAAATTTGAATTTAATGAAAATACAAAGTTGTTTTTCTGTCTAAATAGTCAAGTATATAATTTATTCTAACCTTTAAACGTTCAGTATTAGTTTTGAAACAGGCATTGTTGTCTCTTCGATTTAAGGAGTCAATATTGAGTATAATAGTAAAATATTAGTTTTCCTAAAATTTGAAAAAAAAATAATGCATAAATAATTTTAATTTTAACATTTTAAGTGATATTACCGATTTATAGAGTCTAGGACTAAACACATGGCATCTATTTTGAAAATATTTTTATTTCTATACTTAAAAAAACTTTCTAAATTAAATAAGAGATGTTTGTACGATAAATATCAAATAAAATTAATTTTATGAAAATTTTTAACTCTTGAAAATTAGGTAGAACTGTCAAATCTGAAATAATAAAAAAAGTTGAGAAATCACAATCTCTACTTGAATCTTATCATAAATACTATTTATACTATTTATAACCATCAAAAAAAAATATAACGTTCTTTTTTGAATATACAAAATTTTCATGAGTTTTACGAACTGTAATACACCAACACGGTTCAGGGCCGTAACAAGGGTGGTGCGAGCGGCGCAGTCGCACAGGGCGCACATCTGAAAGCGGCGCAAAATTGGAATGTAACATTTTTTAATGTTACCAAAAAATAACAAAATATAAATAAAAGAAATTATCATATGGCCTGCAAAACGAGGCCCTAGCTAGCCTATCTTTAACATTGCTGATTGGACTGGTCCATTAGCGTGCCTTCGTATGTGTGTATTTTGTAAAATTTTAGTCCACAAAATGGGTTTCTGTCATTTTTTCAATTAGCAACAGAATTTTAAGAGCCTCTTATAATAGTTAATAATCTCAACATGAATATTATAATTATTATATTAGGCTTATTTGAATTCGGGTTTTAGGGGCGCCAGATATATGAACCGCACAGGGCGCAATAATGCCTTGTTACGGCCCTGACACGATTTATGCTGTTTTTGAGAATTAAATCAATTATGTATATAAATGTAATTTTGGAATAATAATTTTTTTCTATAATATATATATTCTATTTTTATTTAGTGGATTTATAAACAGCTTGAAAATGTTTCACGTGGATATTTTAACTGCCACCATAATGATTTTCATTGCCTTATGGTTTTGCGCATTATTTACACTATTCCTTATTTTATTATTCAAGGTAAATTATATCTATCGTCACTCAATAGTACCGGACCAGCAAACAGATAACTCGAAACTTTCAACCAATCTTTTGAAAGCTGTAATTCCTTTTAATGGTAAATGAATTCTTTAATGTGATCAATAATTAACAAATTATCAAGAAAACTATCATGTACATTTAAGTAATAAATATTCTTTCGAAACTTGATTTGCATTTCATTAACATGAAAAATTAAAAAAAACTAATTTACACAATCTCAAAATAATTAAAAAACCCAATTCCAAATTTAGTCATAAAAAGATTACATGACAAATTGATTCCAACGAATACGAATAAACACAAATACCAAAAAAAGACCATAGAATATATTTTATAAACAACCCCAAATTAACTTTAAAAAATGCAACTTAAGATTCACGGTGGGCCAAAACAAATAATCCAAGACAGCCAAGCATTGCGTACTGAAATTTGATTGGGAAATTATAATTATTTATAGAGATTTAGAAATTTACTTTGAATTTCGGATAATCATTCATTATTATCGTAACCATGCCAATGTAGGGCATGAACCTGAACAAAAAACAATTAATCAATAACAAACAACAATATGTAACTGGGATAGCTTGCAAACACAATTTATCGGTGCCCCCTTCATACACGGTAAAAATAAAGATTTTTCAATCAATGAAAATATTTTTATGATGTTTCAAGCCGAAATTTTTTAAAAGTTCTTTTTATTAATTAATATTAAATAAAAAGCTGTTGATAAATGAGGTCACGTGCCGAATGAGAGGAGTGATGTGACGTCACGTGACATGATCAGCCGATCATCTCCTTAACACAGACCGATTAATTCTAAGAGATCTTTAAATAAATAAACGACCTCAAATATTATTCAATATTATACAAATGTTTATTTTCTAAAGTATATTTGTAAGTAGAATGTTTGTAAGTAGTATAATTGTAAGTAGAATGTTTGTAAGTAGTATAATTGTAAGTAGAATGTTTGTAAGTAGTATATTACAATCTATTCATTAATTCATTTTCAAACGCGCTTGTTTTGCTTAGCTCGCAAATTACGCCCGCAATGCAACATATTAGCACCTATTACAGGTTGAGAATTAATTATTTCTTATTGGTAAAAATTATCTTGAAACAATTGAATCGATATTAATTCTTGAACCTTTTCTATTTAAATATCCGATCTCTAGAAAATGGCCAGATAAATGGATTTCCCCTGTAAACATAATCGCGGGCCGTATGTTGACTTTGTTTACATTACATCTCACATCAACACTTTATTAATTATTTTGTTGCCAGTGTTTCCTTGGGACTGCAGAGATCTGTGGCATCGTTTATGAACAATGTATAATTCCTTTCGTCGTTTATTACAATAATTTTAATTTATGACGAGTCACTTAAAAACCATTAGGCGCAGTTATTTATATAGTAACACAGGTTGACATTTATTTTTTGAATAAAAGCGTGTGCCTAATTTCCCATTGGCTTATAAATTCAAATTCATCTGTTGTATGGAATGGAGAGTTTGTTTTAAGAAACGTTTCAATGAGTTTTGAAGCTCAAAATTGAAATATCCATAGAAGAAGATAAAAATATCGGTTGGGACAAATTTCTAACAACTATTCTTAACAACCAATCAAAATTTAAAGAAGCTATAAGTGGAGTTTTAGAAAGAATTCGATCATTAATTTTGAAAAAGTTGTTTGATGAATTAAAGCTAAATTATCGCTCCACATTTTATCCAAACTAAAGAACTTTGTTAACTACCTAATGTGTTATTTATGTGAAAGAAGGCACAAAATAGAGCCAGAAACACCAATTGAAGCGATACATTGGGAATTGTTTGCAACAGGTTAAGACCGCATTAATTCGGAACTTAATCAATTGTTTAAGATATGAAGGAATCAATATCAGCGGAGAAATTATTGAAAATCTGTCACTGAATATCATTTAAAGAAATGTTTACATCAAGGAATATTTGGAACACATATAATTCGCTGTTCTTAACCTGAGTTGCGGTAAGTATTTTTGGGAGTGCGAGAGAAATTCCTAAATTTATGATGGAAACTAGCAAACGCAATATTGACTTTTGGGACATAAACTTGGGATCTTCTGCATTAGCTCATTATATTTACCAGCAAATGCAATCAATAAGAATTTCTTAAATAAATATAAAATTGTGTTTATCTTTGTTTGATTTTAAAATCATACGGTTCCCATTTAAAATCCTAGATTTAATCGATGTACTTTTGAAAACAGTGATATATTTTCAGCTATAATCGCAAGATTCTGTTGTTAATATGTCAAAATGCTAAGTTACTAAAAAAATAATATGTAAAACAATTAAAACTTATGCGTGTCCCTCACAAAAATAAACGTAAAACATTTCGTAGTAAAAAACTTTGTAAAATGGAAAATATGCAAAAATCACAATTGCAATTGAAGATTTTCACCATTTTTCTAAATTCTATATCCACGATTTGTCATCTACAAGTCAATTCTTTTATTACTAACAATCAGTAATTCATAATTTAGTTATGTCTAATAATGATCATTATTTGTAATAAAAAGCTTTAAATGAGAAAACTGTAAACCATTTTACTAAATTAATTAATTTTTACCGAAAAATTGCATAATGTTATTTAGGATTTTAAGAAATTCATAGAATTAATTTTGAATGTTTGTATAATTTTATAATTTAAAAATTACCCTTTGGCTCTACCGATAACATCTTTTCTTTCCAACCAATATTGGTTTTCAGCATATAATCCTCTATCATCCACTGAATTATTATCTCCTTTTGTTAAAAATTTAATTGATCCAGTCTTCTCTAAACAATCTCAATTCAGAAATAATCCTATAAAAACCTTCAATACTTTTCATGTACTTTTATGACTCGATGAACAATTGGTATTTCTCTTCCATCTATCCTGAAAACGATAATGTCACCAACTCTAATTGGTTCATCTCGGAAATTTGTTAAAAATAATAAATCTCCTCTAAAAAAAGCAGGTTCCATGCTTCCACTAAAAATACGTAGTAATATTTAATACTTTATTAATCAGTAAACCTTAATACAACTACTATTGGACTTTCACTCCCTGTAACTACTATTAATCCTTTCCATATCATTAATGCACTACATACAATCATTGAGAAGTTTAAGACTTGATAATATACCTTAAGAGAGAAAATGATGACTAATGAAAATTAAATATGTACTTGACGTTTATTCATACGACGAAGATCGTCGAATATACTCATACTAAATATATCCATTATTTAAAATTTGAAAATATTACACGTATAATATTGAAAGATAAAACACAATGTTTTGATGCAAAGCGAATAAACAACTAGTTAATATAATAACAAAAGATAAATATATTATTTTAATATTATTTAAATTTTTTTTTTAAAAGAAAAAGTTTATTATAAGTAATAAATAATAAATCATCTCGTCAAACTGTGTAATTAAAATTAATATTATATTATTGAAATATAACAATATTTTAATTTGATAATATTAATCCTTCATATTGTTGGAATAGAACTCCACAGGGGGCTTAGGACACCCAAATAGTTCAGTTACTAAGTAGAAATTTGAATAAAATTAAGAAATTCGATAGCCAGTTTCATAAAAATTTGAATGAAAAATTGTTCGAAAGAAATAAAAAAATCTACTAGAATTTAATTGCAAAAAATCGTTAAATAGATAAAAAAATAAAAAATCGTTAAAAAATAGATAAAAGTATCAAAATTAAAAAATTTGTTTAACTGAGCTATTTGAGAAAGTTGGTCGTTATGAAAATTTGTTCATATAAAATGGAGTGTTACCCAATTTTTATTTCATTGGAAAGTGAATAACTCTTTTATTGTAAAATTTATATATTGTATTTAAGCTGACGTAACAATATCGTGATTAGAATGCTTCAGAAAATAGCACGCGGACAAAACATTAAGTAAAGTCAAAAAAGCATGTCAAAACACCAAATAAACACAATTAAAAGAACATACATAACACCAAAATGATAAACAAAAAAGTATAGAAAACTGAAACAAAAAGCAAGAATTATTACAGGAAACAAAATCAAACATAATTTAAGCGCATAACAGGAGTAAACATATTTTAAGTAATTGTTGGCGTTTCCGAAGTCAAGAAAATAAAAATAGCGGTGGTTAAGAGCATGTGAGTGCTGCTCTTTAGGTATGGTCATGAGACAGAACTTTTAAGAAGTTAATCGAAAATAGTTTGGATTCTCAAGAAACCGCCACACGACAATTTCATACGTTAGAACACCCATGACTTGAATCATGTTGGTAGTGTTCAACGTCTGCTAAACCTACAGAGCAGGTGAGTCTATGCGTTAGGATTATTCCTCTGTAGCCTTTCTTTACGGGTTCTTGACTGCCGTGAAAAGGTCTTACGTCGAAACAACATTCCTTTTCTACGGTCCTTATAACTTCATCCGAGGTTGAGTTCTATAAAGATGAAATGAAAGTGCTGGGATTCCCTTGACCGATCGAGAGTGAATTAAGTAAATTGATTAATAAACAGATTACACAGATGATCACACCAATTACAAAAATGAACACTTTATTAACATTAAATCATAGCTGTCAAATGTGCTAATGAGAATGTAAGTCACACCAAAAAAATTAGCCTATTCGACCTCTGCTAACAGTTCATCTATATTGAACTCTGCGGCGTCATCTGCAGTCCAAGGTAGACCTGCTGGAGGGTGAAACTATCCAGCTTCCAATTGTCCGGCATTAGCAGCAGCAAGAGCGACAGCGCCGCTTGTCAGATTCTTTTCCTTTTCGTTCTCTCGGCTCGTGAGAGATATCTTTGTTTAGGCCTGGACGGAATCGACTGAACTGGAGGCCTTCCCGCTGGGGGCTGAGACGTAACTTGGACGACACTTGTGCCATTAAAGATGATGCCTGGCGTGACATGGGGATTAGTTGGGGTCACACACCCAGCGCAGGCCGGGCTGAGAGAGGCAGCTGGACCCTCCACCAAATAATAGGCGTGAAATAAATTGCATTTCTCAGCCACCGGGAGTTCTTGGATGCGATTTTTCAGTTCGGTCTTCGTATAAACTTGATAGAGGGGTAGCTAATTTAACAACACTATAAGTAACTATTCTGAACTACATTTTCCTAAAGCACTTATTATTGCCTTGCTTGGGTGGTGCATCACTCCTCAACTTTCACCGGGCTCGCACTTAATTTAAAATTTCGACAGTTTGATTTCTTAAATGAATCATCATCAGAAGGTTGTCTCGAGTTTGTATTCGAAAACTTTTGGTTGGAATTTGTCTAGATTTCTCAGAGCCCGTCATTTTATTCTAATTCTTTTAAGACTCTCGCAGGTGCTCAAATTTAATCTGTATGGGGAATCACCTTCATTGTTTGGTCTGTTAACTTGTTTGTGATCTGGATGTCATCGTTTAATAGTTTAAGTATAGGCCTAGCCGTATTTTTATTCTTAAACATTCCTATTTCTAAGTTTCCCTATGAATATTTGCATATGTATCTGTCTTTATTTCCTTTTTATATATTACCTCACAGCTACATTAATTTCCTGAAGTAATGACAGGGATCGACTCTTATTTTATTTGTTTAAGCATGGATGATCTGACCTATGACTTCAACCTATATGATTGGTATCACAAGTTGTGTTTCTTCTCGATAATTATTTCTCGAGAATTTCTCGCGAAAAATGCCAAATCGAAAATTCATATTTCTCGAGAATTTTTTATAAATCAATTTTTATTGTATAGCGAAAAAATTGTACGAATATTTTCACAACCGCTGAACTATGAGCGGCTTTCTGTCGATTTGAAGAAGGTTTTATTATATATGTATAGTATCTAGGTATAGCTAAAAATGTTTACAAATTTCTAAAGACAAAATTCGTTTTATCTGTGGGTAATAAATAATAAAAGAAGCGTCCGTTTGTTCCCCATAAAAATGCTTCATTTCTTAGAAGATACAATTAGACAATTTCCACGCAGCTTTTTTATGCGGATTAGGTTATTTCAAGTAGAATACGAAATCCGAATACCTAGATTTTATTACGGTTGAAATGCGTTTGCTTATGACGGTTGATGAATAGGTTTTGTCGTTTATGGTGATGTATTCATTTCAAAAATTTGCAAAAGATGCTAGACCGCTTTTTAAAAATTAAATACCCGGTTAAAAAAGCGCTAAGAGACTTAAATTTTAGTAATCTGTGGAGCGAAGAATACATAATTATTGCTGAAGAGATCCTAAAAACTTTGTAGCCAATAAAGGTCACTGTGGAATTTCTTAGCAGAGAAGAGACTACATTATTGACAGTTTAAGGGGCTCTAATATTTTTATTTAAGCAATTGGATAATACTGATTCTGGTTTAAGCTTACAATTTCAACGGGCTATTAAAGATGAGTTAAATAACAGAAGAAACAAGCCATTGGTTTCATTAATAAAATATTTACAAAATCCAGAAAACATCTCTAATTCAAAAAATAATGACTTCTGTGGTTATTCTTCAAAATCAGAATTATGCAAAATTGGGAAAGATTATTTAATGTACCAATAAATTGCAATGAGCCTCATCAATCTGTTGAATCGTTGGAATCTACAGAATCAATAGAAGAAAAATGATAACCTATCATTGGCTCAACAATTGGAGCAAGAAGTTTCATTTAGCCTTGTGGAGAGCAAAATAAAAAAACCTTTGTCTTACGGAGTAATAGAAAAAGAATTCAAAATATATGAATCGACTGAAAAGAGAACGGATAATTTACAATGCTTATTTGACGCGTTGTTATCTATTAAACCGACGTCCACTCAAAATGAAAGAAATTTTTCAAATGCGTGATAAAACTTTGGACGCAATGTGTTTCTTAAAGGGTTATTTTAAAATAAATAAATAATGATTTATTTTAATATACGCTATTTATAACAATAAAATTTTAAATGTTTATTATTCTCTAGATGTTATATTTCATTTACATACTAACATAATAGGTTTATTAATATTGATATATACATTTTATATGTTATATTTTTTTTATTTCAAATACACTTATTCACTTCTCAAATTTCTCGAGAAATCTCGAGATCGAGAATTATCATTTCTCGAGAAATGAAAAACATCGAGAAATCAGAAACACTAATCACAAGGATGTTGTCATTGTGTTCTATTTGAAATTTGACTCTAGAATAGTTTGAATGCTTATTATCCATAGCCCACCGGACATTTGAGGAACGAGTTCTTAGTGTCCTACACTATAAAAGAGTGTAGACTAGATGTTGATTTTACATGTGTTGTCTTTATGCGTAATGGTTCTAATACATTACCGAAAAATAGAAGATTGTTCTTCACACACAGCCCACTGGACTCTAGTGCGATGAACACCTTAATGTTATGTATCCAGACCTTGGAACTACGAATCAACTAAAAGCTTTTCGTAGTTCCCGATCCGCATACATAGATTTTAATCGCCGTGGTATTCTGGGATACTGGTAGACTCCGGGATACTTACCTATTGGTACCATAGCACGGACCTACTCAAGCGCATCCTAATTAAAGTTGTGTTGGACAATAACTAGAAAAAAACCCGGTTGTTTGAATATAACGATAACACAACACGGGAGAAATGTCACAGTTACGCTGAAAGTATGAACGGAAATATAATGAATATGTTGAAATTGATTTGGAATTATTGATGACGGAAACGAAGAAAAATCAGGGATGAATGCTGACACCGGGACATGATCAGAACGATGTTATTTCGAAATAGACCGGGTGAAATTTTTCTTTGTAATTTTGATGTTTTCATTTTTTATATGATTAAAGTTCGTTTAACAATTTAATGTTCAAATGTATTAATAATTCGGTTAAATTATTTGCTTTTTATGATTTAAATCAGTGGTTCTCAACCCTTGTTCCGCGATTACGCTTCCAGTGTTCCGCGAAAAATCTTTAAATTTGCATTTAAGATACATATCATCAAAAACTTCAATTACATTTTTTATAAGATGATTCAATAAGAAAGCTGTTACACAGATATATAAACATACAAATATAAAAGTGTTTTTATTGCTTGTTATTGTTGCACGTGGTATTTTCTTTGCTTATAAGATTGTTTACGTTTACGACGGATTTATAGTAATTTGTGATTGGTCACTCATTGTGGGCAAGTAATTTTTGTCAGTGAATGGTGTTCCGCGCTTTTATATTAATTGAGAACCACTGATTTAAATAATAAAATTTATGAAATGCATCCCAAGAAACAAATTAATGAAACGAAACCAGGATTTGGTGGTTAGGTGGAAGGAGCACTGATGAAACCTGTAAGCATGACCAGAAGCTTTATTCCCTAACTGGCTCTCTCACTCATGGATCGAAGGTTGGAACTGAGTCTGAGGTACCTCATTTATTGAAATACGAATGGAACACATACATTGAGAGTTGAGAAAGGAGAAGGCTGATGATCAGATCAGTGATTGAGAATACAACCAAACAAAGAAATCACAGAAAACGGAGCATCAAGTATCGATCTCAGAGATGAACTAAAGGAAGAGAGGAAACAATCATTCAGTAGTAAGATATGATATATTTTCCGAGATAATTATTATGATGTGATGGGGATTTCAGATTTAAAATTTAAATTGATAATATAAAACATTTTCTTTTCTTTTATTCATGTTCGTCCAATATTTTTTCCATCTAGCTAGATATGCCGAAAAGGATCAGGATGCTAACTGGAAGATGAGGAGTTGCTGAATGAAGGCGAATAAATGGAAAGAGAGCAAAGGAACTTTGACGAAATTCTTAGTACTCGCGTTAATAAAGAGTGAATTAGGAAAAAGTTTCAAATAATGATAATCATTTTTCTGAATTTTAAAAATGAAATATTTAATTTTTACATTGTTCATTTTGAAGTCAACCTTATGTATAAGCTTTGCATTTTTCTTAGTCGTATAGCACATATGTTTTTTTCTCAATAGATAAATGATCGTTGAGAGTTTTATTCAAACATTAAATTAAGGAATCGAAGATGAAGAGTTAGAAATAAATAATAAGACAATGAGGGGACAAGTGGAAATAGGGTGCTACACTTTGTACAGTATACCTATGAACCCAGTGGAGCATCAGGCCAATAGGAGCCCTTATGTTAGGGCTCACATTTTGCTAGCAGTCACCTGTTAAATCGCAGTACCAACGTCACTTACGACGGACATTTAGCGGTTACGAATGGAACGCAGATACAGTGAAACTGTTGACAGAATAAGACATATACCGATATGAAAAGTTTTAAAAATGTATTATTAACTCATTATCCTAAAAATAATTATGTTATTCATCTTATTACTTCAATTATACTTGAAAATAACCAATATAAACAGAAATGTAAAATTCAAACAAGTTTCTATTTTTAAAATATATATATCGACTCTAATAGAGTTAAGAGCAAAAAGTAACAACACTTTAGACAAAAATTTATCTATATTGTTAAATAATAGTCTACACGAGCAAATAGTAGAGAAATTGAAATGAAGAATGAATCTGAGACTATGTAATGCAGATTTAAATCTAGTAGCTTACACCTCTAAATCAACTTTTAAGAAATCAATTAAAATAGATGGCAATTTAATTACCGCTTTAATAAATCCGGACTCTATACGTCTAGATAGACCAAGTTACATCTGTTGAGGATACCTAAATAACAATTTATAAAGAAATAAATAAAATTACCTGGGGGAAGATCGCCATGACAAACGGAACGATCTTTTTGAACTCAGAAAAGAAAACGGAAGTAAAAAGAAATTAAAAATGAGAAAGAGAAAGGAAATAAAAGGAATCAAACATGAAAATGAAAACCAAGGTAAGTACTAATTAATTAGTACAAAAAGGAAAAGGAATTTTGAAATCGGGAAAAAGGAAAACATCAATATCCTTATCTCGACAGCTTGCCAGTGATAATAGAATTGATGGTAGAAGGCGGTCAAACAAAAAAGGGAAAAAGGGAAAATAATTTGACAGTTGTCAGATATAAAAATGGGACAGTCGGGGAAAGCAGGAAAAGGAAAATGGAAAAATACTTGATTATCTAGAGTGCCACAAGAGAAGCGAACTATATAAGGGAAAACTGGTGGACATGGAATTAGAAGAAAATTAGAGACAAAGTGACGCGAAATTGAAAACAATTGGGAAGACGATTTGAGAGATAAAATTATTGGAGAAAATTAGACGTTGGAGGAAACGTTGTTGGACAAATGATTGTCAAAATAATTGTAAAGGAAATAATTGTGGAGAATAATTATTGGAGAATAGTTGAAGAAAAGAATTAGTTGTAAAATAAAACGAAAAGAAGTTATTTGATTATTTGAATAAAGTTGTGAAGAAAGTCAAAGAAAACAACCAGCTCAAAATCCCAGTTTAGAAACCAATCAGTAATTTGTGATCTTTAAAACCCGGTGTTATACACAAGTGCTATTCCTCACCGAGTGTTGTAATAAGCATTGTATAGTCACCAAGCCGAGTGTTGAATTTATTGTCAGTGTCAAGTGAAAGTTTATTTGTGATTAGCAATAAAGATTTCTGTTGTCAAGTGTTATTTGTGAATAGTATAAAGACACGCTTGGAGTCAGAGTAACCTTTAAAATTATCATCAACTCAATAACCCAACACATCGGTCAAACGGTGCTTGATTGATCTAAACTACGAATACATCAACTCCAATATGTCGACTTATTAATATTGTTATTACTATTATTATTAATTTTATTATTACAATCCAACTTCCAAAATCGGACCACTTTTTTACGTGGCACCTTCTCGAATCGGGGCACTCCCTATATCGGGGCAAAATAATAGAAGATGGGCCATTTTTAATTGCAATAACATAATTCCTATAACTTGCGTTTCTTTTTAATGGGGCACCATCCATAATCGAACCTAATCTTATAATGGATCACACTTAAAATAATTTAATACCAATTGAATCACGATTTACTTTTTTCACATATATTCTTAAAAATAAGCTTACAATCAATAAATTATTTTACATTAATAATTCATAACAATATAATTAAAAAGTTTATATTAATCCATGCATTTAGATCTGAAAACCAGAAAACAAGTACTCGATTATTTAGACAGTGGATTTTCAGAAAGGGATGCTGCTGCAAAGTTCGGAATGGGTAAGGGTACAATATCAAGAATCAAAACCAGTAAAAAGGAAATTCTCGATCAATATAACCGCATTAAAAACCACCATTGCAAACATCTAAGACCTCATATTAGAGAACAAGCGATAGAACGTGCAGTTTTACAATGGATGTCTAATGTACGAGCTCGAAAGATGCCTGTAGATGGACCCACTCTCCGTATGGTAGCTGAAAAATTTGCGAAGGAATTTAATTGTTTGAAATTTAAAGCAACCTCACAGTGGTTAGATAAATTCAAGGCAAGACACCACATATCATTTAAAGTATATTCCGGCGAGAAGAATTCGGCTGACTACGAGTCAGCAGAGGCATTTAAGTGCGAATTTAAAAATTTAATTGTTGGATATGAGCCCGAAAACATTTTCAATCTTGACGAAACTTCCCTGTATACCAAGTTTTTGCCATCGAAAAATTTGTTGTTCGATGATGAATTTGCCTCAAATTTCAAACCACGTCGTGATCGCGTGTCCATTGCACTGATTTGTAGTGCTGTTGGTGAGAAATGGAAGCCTATAATTATCTGGAAGAGTACAAATATAAGATGTCTAAAAAATAATGATCGTAAAAAATTAGGAGTTGATTATTACAGTTCTCCTACAGGTTGGATGACAATGGGGATTTTTCACAAAATATTAAATCAGTTGAATTCGGAAATGACATGTTTTGGTAGGAAAATTATTCTTTTGATTGATAATGCCACTTCAAATGGTTTATTAAATCTTAGCTATGTCAAACTTGTTTATTTTCCGAAGAATTGTATGAGTTTAATTCAGCCTCTTAACATGGGAATAATTAGGTCATTTAAATCAAAATACAAGCGAAACCTTTTGTAGTACATTTATTTTGATTCTAATAGTAATATTTCCTATGAAAATTTAAAAGAAATCAAACTCCTTGGGACACTAATATGGATCGAACGTGCATGGCAAGATGTTACCAAACAAACTATTGTGAATTGCTTCAACAAAATAGGTTTATGGGGCCACAATGAGATCAAAATTCAGTATTTAGAAACATCAGACGACGATACTATTGAAATATCTGAAATTATATGTAATGTTTGCAACTTAACAATTGATGAATCGAAAAGAATTGCAGAAAGATTTATATTCTATTTAAAAATGATTCCCTCATCGAGGATAATTCGGATGATTTTTTTGCTAAAATAATAAATGATGTTAACTGGGATGAAAAAAATTTCGAAGATATCGAAGAAGAGATATTCGTTTCTGAGGATGAAATAAAGCGTCAAATAACATCATTAAAAGCCATTTCCTCTTCATGGGAGTCTAACAATCAATTACTAAAGATATTATCTAATGCAGAACGAGAATTAAATGAAAAGTTGAAAAGTTTAATTAAACGGGATAGGCCACGAAATCATGGCAGACAGACGACATTGGATGACTATTTAGAAAAATATGAGATCCGGGAGTGAATAAATAAAATATTAATTGCACTATTGATTCTTTAAATATTTTATTCTAAAATCGGGGCAACTTCTATTTTCGGGGTATTTTTTGAATTTTACTGCCCGAATCAAAAGTTCAACTGTATTATGATTATTATTATTATTTTCAGGGCCGTAACAAGGCATTATTGCGCCCTGTGCGGTTCATATATCTGGCGCCCCTAAAACCCGAATTCAAATAAGCCTACTATAATAATTATAATATTCATGTTAAGAATTTTCACTATTTATTCCTCTCCAGCTATTATAATAGTTAGTAATGCTCTTAAAATTCTGTTGCTAATTGAAAAAATGACAGGAACCCATTTTGTGGACTAACATTTTACAAAATACACACCTACGAAGGCACGCTAATGGACCAGTCCAATCAGCAATGTTAAAGATAGGCTAGCTAGGGCGTCGTTTTGCAGGCCATATGATAATTTCTTTTATTTATATTTTGTTATTTTTTGGTAACATTAAAAAAATGTTACATTCCAATTTTGCGCCCCTTTCAGATGTGCGCCCTGTGCGACTGCGCCGCTCGCACCACCCTTGTTACGGCCCTGATTATTTTTTAAACATTAGATTAAAATATAAACTTCATAAAATAGCTGAATTTCATAAAAATTTGTTAAAAAAATTTCATAACATTAATTAATTTATTATTTCTCAGTCCAGCACGTTTCTTCAAAAAATTTTCCCTTAATTTAATTTACTTTTTTTAAATAACATTACCTTAATTTATTTAAATATTCTATGACAAAATAAAGTGCAAAATTTTCATTGACATTTGTTGCCACAGAGGGGGCGTTATGAGAGCAGGGGCCACTTTCAACCTACTCATATATTCGGAAATTATATACAGGTAAATTAAAAGCAAAAACATTTTGTTCCACAAGTTTTAAAAGACAGAACTCAAGCTTGGGCAATAAATATGAACTACTGGCAAATGATGAGAAGAATATGAATATAGTAATATAAAATAACTTCTATAAAACATCTTTCTGAAAAACATTATTGGCCAGACCACCACATGGAATGAAATTTGGGTCCAATAAACTTAAAAACCTCAAAAATTGAATATATATACATCAGTTTTTCAAGTTACTAAAATTTGCCTCACACTTCCTATAACAATATCTACAGTAGAACTCTCACTTAGCACATAAGGAAAAGTGAAGACTTGGATGATTTTTTAAACGAAGTTATGTCAAAGTTCGCAGAGAAGCCATGTTGATAACAATTATAATTTGATAACAATAAATAACAATAGAGATATTTTAATTTAATTTGCTTATATGATTTGAATAAAATCATTTTTGTTAGTATAATTTGCCTTATGTTAATCTTCAATAAATAAATATTTAAAAAATGTTCAACCAAAGGTGGTGCAGTTGCACCACTTTGCACCTTACTGGCGGCGCCTTTACAGTCGAACAATAATTACAACTCAACAATTCAGAGATTACCTTCCATTCAACTTTCTAAGTTTTTTTCAAAATATTTTCTTTTTCATAATATTATAAATCAATAAATTCTAATTATTCACAAATTTTAAATAACAATTTAGATACAAAAATAAAACATTCTTCAATTTATTCATTAAAGCTAATCATGAAAATAAAAACTAAATTTCTAAACAAAAATTTAGAAAACGTATTAATATAATGAATCTATTTTGTAAATATTTATTGAGAAAATTGATAAATATTATTTTTCACTGCAAAATTTCCAGAAAATACTTTTCTTATCTATCGGTTAAATAAATTTTATTTCAATAATTAATGAATTTTTCTTTATTATTTTCTATTATTATTTAAATTAATAACTATGAGAATTAATAAAACTTATTAAAAGTTTATTTATTCATTTGAAATATTTTAATTAATCACGTTCATGTTACATACAGTATCTGAAAACGGTACTAACTTGCTAAATGGCACGTAACTTCATGTTACTGGATTTAAATTTGCCTTTCATTAGGTTTCTCATAGCATGATATGAATTTAGGAAAATAGAGATTAATTTATATTTCTACCTGAAAACGTAACATGCCAAAATAATTTTTAATAAGAAAAGTCATTCAAACCACTGTTTTAATATTATTATTAATATTATTATTATTATTATTATTATTATTATTATTATTATTATTATTATTATTATTATTATTATTATTATTATTATTATTATTATTATTATTATTATTATTATTATTATTATTATTATATTATTATTATTATTATTAATATTATTATTATTATTATTATTATATTATTATTATTATTATTATTATTATTATTATTATTATTATTATTATTAATATTATAATTATTATTGTGATTATTATAATTATTTTAAAATTAATTAATGAAATTAGCAATTAGCAAAATAGTTAAGTAAAGTTTTATTGAGTAATTTAATAATTACAATATTTTATTACTATTAATAATAATATCACAATATTTAATAAACCACACAAGGATTGCATAATTTTTCATATGTCTTCATTTATTTTCTCTTTTTTGTTAATTGATAAATCTTCTCCCACTTCTGCAACAACATTGAAAAGTTTCGGGGAATTTTTAATTTCTTTATTATCTCCAGATAATATTGTATTTATTTCAGTTTGAAGAAAAGACCACGGAGACGATGATCCTGGCAAAATGCATTTTTCAGAGCTTGGGCAATAAATCTCTTCGAAATTCAAAGAATTATGACTTGTACTGGTAACTGATGAATGTTTACGTAAGTAATTTCTAGTGCATTCGAAACAAAACTTATGGTCACAGAATGCTGGGCACTGGACAAAGTGGGTACCCTCTAACTTTATCGAACAATTTCTACATCGGGCTTTCACAATAGAATTATTATCACCAGGTTCAAAACCGATTTCGGATTGAAAAGAACTTTCAAACGGAAATTTGATTCGATTTTTACTCATTTCTCGGGGACTGAACGATTTCCTTTGAGAATATAATTTATTTGGAGGTGATGACAATGAGTAATCCTTTCTTTTTCGGAAATTTGTTGTTGTGTCTAATTTGTTAATTTTATGGTTTCTAATTGACAAATAACTGGACTTATGCTTGTAAACGGTATTTCTTTGTGGAATAAGATTGGAATCATGAGTTAATCGTTCTTTGAATAATATAACTGAATAAGTAAGCCATGAATTAAGCTTTTCCCATAAATTGGGTTTAAGTTCATATTCGATGCTGGCAAGTATTTTATCCGTTCCCGTATTAGCCTCTAGTAAAGAACTGCTTGATGAATCGAAATCAGCTATCAAATAGTTCCAGAACGCATCGAAACCCAATAAATAATTTCCGGAGCCAATGGGAAATTCAAAATTTAATATCAATTCATAATGAATTCCGGAGTCAGCAATCTCATTCGTTATCGGCTTCATTTCAGCCTTCATAACAACAGCTTTTATTGTAGGTAGTACTGAACATCGTACTAAAAAAGGACAAGACCGATTGATTACATCAACAGTTTCAATAGCAATTAAAGAACCTTCGTCTTGTTCTCCATTTCTTCCGACTATTTTAATAGATGGAAACAATTGCGGTAAAATCCCAGCTGCCAATGAACGAATCGTAGCTTCTGAGGATAAGTTCAACAATTGCTGGACCGATAAGTTATTAAAGAGTCCAGTCTGTGAATTAGAGGATTTAAAGAAGAACTGATTGTCAATAGAAATCGGATTCGGGGATAAACTGTTGAATGCTTGATTATGGTTTGTTTGAATGGTTGTCCCGTTGTTAACATTATTTTGTAATATCTGTTCATTTCTTCTAAAATGAGAAGCGTATTCATATTTCATTGATTTTGCTTGCTCTATGACAGATTCAATTCGATCAGCGCCTTCATAATTGACACAGCCTCGGCAAACGAATTCACTGAAATCCTGCAGCATGGCCCACGGATAACGAGGAAGATCACACAAATAGCAATGTTGACGCTGTGAATAATTCATCAAACTCGACGAATAGAGTTGTTTCGGTTTGAACTGAGAAGACATATTTTTCAAATCGAAAACATAAATCCCATAGCAGTAAATTGAAAAGAAATTTTTCAAAAAAATTGTGCAAATTTTTATTCTGATGAATTTTTAGTTTACTGAAGATGAACTAGACCACTTCGACTGCTATTACTACTACTATTTGTTGTTGTCGTCAATTAAATAGGACTTCTCTTTCTTTTTAGAACAACATGCAACCTTTCGTGACTGGATACGAGTGGATAAGAGGCCCATACTGGATTCTTCTCACGTATACTTCGTGACAAATTGGAAAACGCGGAAACCTCTCTTACTTTCCGTTCACTAGCCTATTCTCCTGCTTTTCCGCCCGAATAGACTGGCCCTGTACGATGTTTTCTATATAGTCGATCAATGCAAAAATGACTGTCTGTTTCTTATGCATCTGCATACAGACAAAATGCGCTCAAATCTCACTAACTAACATACAGTAATTTGACCTATTACAAACGAGTTACACACTTACTCACAGTCAGAGTTTTGCAGTGTGTGTATAGAAAATGCATAGAAAATCGTTGAGTGTATGCAAATTTAACTAACAAATACACACATACTTTGTTATTTTATAAATAAAAGAAGGTTCTTGTCACGCAAAACTTGTCGATAAAATCAGTTTTATTTATTCCACTAGGACATTTTATTAACCACTTTCAAATAAGCAGTAGTTTTATTCTAAAAATTCTAAAGTTCAGTCGAAGAGCATATTGATTTTATAAAAGTTGAATCAAGGTTATAAAACGAATTCCATTGAAACACTTAAAATTCACGAATGATTATAAAAAAGCAAAATTTTTCAAATGTTTCAATAAATATTCACTATCATCATCAGGTAGAAATGAAAAAACTATATAGATTTTAAATGGCATATTCAATCAAAATTATAAAATATTTAAAAATCCTAAACTAAATTTATAGATTTAAATTAATAAAACTATTAAATTTAATAATTTTTTACATCCTTATCTAACATCATTTTGCACACAAGTTTTCTTTGTACCACTTCAGATACAACAATAAAAACACAAACACCTTATTCTTGGCATAAATGTTACTCTTTAGTCTCTTGTAGTGCTTACTAAGTTCATTAATTAATTCATTCAGTCGATAGTGATTAAGAACTTGAGATCGGAGATGACAGGTCTTGGAATCAAAGAAGAGAATATATCTCTCTGATTGCTGTAACTAAACAGGATGAAGAAACGGTGAAGGTAACAATACTACAAAAATGGATTCTTAGATTTGGAGCACCAAAGGAAATTCACACAGATTGTGGAAAAGTATTTGAATCTAAGACTATGAAAGATTTTACAAAATTAATGGGAATTACACTATGCTTTTCAAGTCCATACCGCCATAGTGCAAATGGTGTGATAGAACGTCAATTCAAGACAATAAGAGACTATATAAATGCATCATTAAAAGAAAAAAAGTAGAACAGAGATCATATCAGAGATTGAATTTATCATGAATGCAACATTTCAGAAATCAATTGGGCGACGTCCAGCAGAACTAATATTTGGAAGAAAAATAGCTTGAGAAAAATTTCTAAATAAATCGCCGATTTCACAAAAAGAAGATACACGAGAAACAACGCAGACAAAAAGATCATTCAATATTGGAGATGAGGTTCTGGTAAAAGTAGAATCAAGAACGAAAGACAAGGAAAGATACGAAGGGCCATACAGAATAATGCAGAAGATCCATGATCGCCGATATCTGCTACAAGACCAAAGTGGGAAAATGCTTCAAAGAAATGTTAAAAAGATGAAGAAATTTCTTAAAGAAGGGGGATGTGAGGTGTTTTCTACTGAGAGTTAAATATTTCAATGATTTATTAAGATTAATTTTAAATGATAAATAATTGACTATTAAAATAATTTGAATTTTTTAAATTACAAAATTGAAAATTTAAACAAGCTTTTTAAAAAAAGTTTTGTTAGTAATTAATTTTTAAATAAATATATTTTAAATATCGAAATTTTAATAAATTGTTTTGAAAATATTTTATTCAACCCCGAAAATTTGTTTGAAAATTATACAATATTTCATTAAATAAATACTTGAAATTATGACGTTAACCTTTGAATAAGATTTAAAAAATAATTTAGACGATGTGTTAGCAGCTTTTAATAATAATAATTATTGTTATTATTATTATTATTTTTATTATTATTATTATTTTTATTATTATTATTATTATTATTATTATTATTATTACTATTACTATTATTATTATTATTATTATTATTATTATTATTATTATTATTATTATTATTATTATTATTATTATTATTATTACTATTACTACTATTATTATTATTATTATTATTATTATTATTATTATTATTATTATTATTATTATTATTATTATTATTACTATTACTATTATTATTATTATTATTATTATTATTATTATTATTATTATTATTATTATTATTATTATTATTATTATTATTATTTATATCATTATTTTATTACTATGTTTATTTTATTATTTTAAAATATTTAACAATATTACATACAATTTAAGAAAAACATGATTATTTAGATACCATATCCATTTGGAAAAATCCATGCTTTTGGCTGTACCATTTAATTAAAATATTTTCGATGAACTTGTAATTCGATGAACTCTTCGGTTAACTCTATTATGATAAAAGGAAAATATATGAAATAAAATAATCTATCATTTTGTTCACATTTGATCTTAAAATGTGATTTAAATATTGAAACATTATTCTATAACTAAGTAAATTACATAATTCTAATTAATAAATAAGTTACAATATTGTTACTAAAAAGTTCAAAAATTTATAGTAAACTCCAAGTAATTATGAGGTGAATAGTTAAGCTTTCAGTGGGCCCTCACGGTCTTGCAATATAATTGGATAACGTTAACAAAATACGCAATGTACAAATTCGAGAAAGAATCTAAAATATGATTTGTAAAATTTTCACAGAACTCATAACAAATATTTTTTATAAGACGATTTACTTCACTTCATAATTTTAATTAAAAGTTATTTGCATTTATCATATAATTAAATTATTAGAATCGATAATTATTATTTCAAATTAATTATTTATTATTATATTAATATTAATTAAAAAATAAAATTTGATATTAAGTCATATAAAAACTTATCCTAGTAAAATAGACATGGACACGAAAGTGAAGCCATAATAATTTATTAATCAATCATAAAATTTTCAAGGATTTGAACAAGTGTTAATGCAAGCGCATTGAGTTATTCGGATGTCCACCATGAAACCCTTGTGTTGCTTATTGGTTGACTGGTTGATACAAGTGTATTCATAAGGTACATTGACTGTGTATTGACTTGGTGAGCAGCATTTACAGGCCGAGTTTTTCATAAATCCAGGTGGCAGTTTTGTTGGATCACTTGCAAGCATTGCAGAATATTTGTTGAATTTCAATAATGGACTCTAAACAATGGGATAAATTGAAAAAGAAATTTAAAAATTCCTTTACATCAATTTCATCCAAACCACGAAGTGAAGTCGATGTACTACATCCGCCACCACAAATAGTTTTCTCTATCAGTTTTCCACCAGTAAGTTTACATATTTCTCCATTTTTCAAAGTTATCTGATTCACTTTAATAGTATTTACTCTGCATCTAGTAATGGCGGCTATGTAGCAACAATGAACGTCATCTACAATCAATTTCGCCCCACTCGCCACTAGAGCCTCATCTTCCAATGAACAAGCAGGTAACCCATTTTTCACATCCAATGGTAATACAGTTAATTGGCCACGAGAACATAAATACAATTTGCAAGAATTGGTATCCTTTTTGGTTTGTCCATTCTGAAAAAGAATACCAATAGTATTAATTAAGGCTGAATGAAATTAATATTGACCGTAGATAAAAAACTACCATAGGATATCAAAGAAAATGAAAACGTTTGTATATGATCCGAGAAAAATGAAAGAGAACTAAACAAAAGAAGCGACTTGATATCAAGTAAGTAAGGATTAATTGAGATAAATTTTTAATTTATAATAATAAAATATCTTATCAAATAATCAAATTAAATACATAGTGTTACAGAATTACCACATAATCAGTAAGGCTGGCAAAATGTTGGAAAACATGTCCGCTCGACAGACGGGTAACCGAATACTTGATAACCATAAACTTGATATGAAATAGCACTGAACTGTAAACTTTGTTAAACTTTGTTATTGTGTGAAGACGTAGATAACAGCGTGCATGATGCAGAACGACAGTAGCCAACAACTGATGCACGAATCTAATAAACTGTGTTTTGGATAATTGCTAATTTTTGCCATTTTGGCTACTGTTTTCATTGTTTTGAATAAAATGTTTCTTATTTCGAATTTGAATCATAAACGGAACAAACGGGTAGTCAATTTCTGATTTAGATACCCGGGTAAGATCCGACGGTCAGTTACCTGTTGACAGCCTTAGTTCTCAGTAGCATACGTACCCCTCTTACCTACTCAAGAGATTGGGAAAAAAATTGTTGAAAGGACTTTATACACCTCCCTGAAAACTTTCAAATACGGGCATTTTGTATATCTGGTTTTCAAACACATTCCCTCCCATTGCTTAAACATCTGCGATATCCCATTTTCCGGTCTAGATTTAGATCTTGTTAATGTCTGTGATTGATAAAAGTATCAATGGAAAGCAATTTCCACTTATTGCATAGAAATTAAACTTAATTCTGTTCTAAATTTTCCATCATGTTTATTCAAATTTATAAATTATAATAAAAGGTACCAAATAATTCCATTTAAAATATAATCCAAAATATCGATTATAATAATAATTATAATAATTATAATAATTATAATAAAAGGTACCAAATAATTCCATTTAAAATATAATACAAAATATCGATCTATAACTTGAAAAGAAATGAAAAGGAAATTTTTTATTTCATTGGCTTTGATTAACTGGAAATATGTTGATTAAAATAATTTATTTATTGAGATTTATCATTCAAATTGTTCAATTATTATTTTGAATTGCTTTTTCACTTGTCTTTTGTAATTATCTCTTAATTCTGCTATTTTTATTGAAATAATTGGAAGTTCGAATTTAAAAAAAATTTAAATCGTTCTATCTTAGTTTTTAATTATTGTGTTTTAGTGTTGCCAAACAGTCCCACTTCTAACACCAATTATTTAATACTATTTATATGGTATTAAGAATATGTCATATAGCTTCAAAAACATGTTTGTACGTGAAGTGTTCTGAAAGGAGAAATTTTAGAACCCAACAGAGTCACCTTTTAAACTGTGTCGGGACACCCGAGATACTATTATTTATTCACCTATGCAAACCTTTTTATTGGGCTTTCCTTCTTGAATTTTCGTCTAATGCTTCAATAAATCTTGATATTTCTTCAGGTTTTAATTATTTAATTCCAAAATATTTACAAACTTTAGTATTTTTTATCAATTTAATTTATTGACTTTTGATCTCTAGTAAAGCATTTACCATAGAGATTATTTTTGTTCCTTTTTGAGCGAAAGGGGAGGAATGAAAATAAAATTTAAAAAGGCCACATCAATGATGATTTAAGCTCTGCTATTTAAAAATTAACATAACTTCATGAACTAATTGAATCTGCTGTAAGGAAAGAACTCGTACGTAACATTGTTTTTGTTATATAGAAAATTCACTGACATGCAATTAACTCAAAATTGTGTGCTTATCTATTATTTTGATTAACCCGAATAGAAACGAAAGTATTTCAAATTTGTCTCGTTGTTCTGATTGAATGTCATAAATAAGTCTATGTGCATGAATCAGTAAGTGTACACATTTTTCTGTTTATGGCAGATTGAATATAAAAATGGTGTAAATTAATACATTAAATTATACACTCACCTGCCATATTGTTCCGTTTACTTCACAATGATAACATTCAGATGTTGGAATGCACATGTTATTGATATTTCTGACATAACCCGGTTGGCATCTACATCCCTCTTCGCAAACATGTATAGGATGTAATCTATTTATGACATCGTCGCATGTCTGTTCACAATAGCTATTTTTCAATGAATACGCGACATTTTTTTCACAGCATTTAGTCGCTGCATAACAAATTTCTTCAGTTCTATTGGATTCTAAATATTTAAATAATCACAGATTCAAATAAATGTTTCTAAGTTACCTTGGCAATCTTTACCACCGTAAACGGCAACTTCAGCAATAGTTCTTTCCAGTATCTGAACTCCTTTACCACAGGTAACATTACAAGGAGAAATAATCTTCCAATCACTCCATCGGCAATCTTTCTGGCAAACATTCCTTGTACAAATCCATTTCCCTTGTCGACATGTGCTAAAGGAAAAGAAATCCGATAAACAATAGATTTGTTAAAATTAATCTTTACCAATTATTGCAATCTTTAGGGAAAATTGTATCTGGAAGTGATTCTACCATGTATTCAGAGGGTCTTGGTCCCAGTAAATTTTCATTCCATGTACAACGACATTCTGACTTTGAAACGCATTGCCCGTCTTGTTCTAACATATTGTCTGGACAAGCGCAAGCTTCAATACAATCGATATTAGTACATTTTTTAGATAAATCACTGCACCGTTGTTCACAAGGGTTGACACAAGAAAGCAATTGTTTTGGTGCAACACAAGCTTGACCTATCCAATGAAAATTTGATACATGAATTCTATTAAAATTAAGTCTTACTGCAATTTCCCAAATAACAGGGTTCATAAGCGACCTCGCAATTCTTTCCACCATTAACTGCTTTGATGACTTCTTGTGGAGTCTTTGTAACCATTCCATGTCCACAACTTGTATCACATTGGGTATTGTTCGCGGAACACATTTTAAGACATTCGGATGTTTCATATGTTAAAACTTTGCAATCAACTAGTTAAATGTTATTATTAATCGAGAATTGTTGGAATAAGATTAATTCTACCTGGACAGTCTAACTGACAAGGAATTGTTCGATTTGTTTCACATTCTTCATTTGTATTTATTGATGGAATAAGCAAGTCTCTTACCTGTGTTATTACACCGTATGCCATTGAGCTTCCAGCACAACACTGTGCATTACAAGCTGTTTCATTATTCCATTGTCCCATTACACAATTAACCTAATGAATAATAATGTTGAATTATTTAAAAATGATAGTAATATTACTTTGCAATTCATTGTACAAGGTTCTATTTCAATACGTGGTCCAACGCATCTAGTGGAAAGATCTTCGCAAGGATCGATACAGATACGATCTCTTGATCTTGTGCCATTAGGACAATTACCAGAACATATTGACCACGCTGACCATTCATTCCAAGTAGCACCTAATTGCATTAAAGAAATAAGTAATACCAATATCAAAAATATATTTTACTCGGTTTATTATCATCAGTCGATGGTTGGCATTCTCTTTGACCCGTAAAGTTACAGAAGCTAAATCGAATATAATTATTAATTTATATATATATATATATATATATATATATATATATATATATATATATATATATATATATACACAGATATATATATAATGAACTATAGAAAAGAGCAAATATTGTTTTAACAGCCCTGCCCATTTTCAAGAAATTAAAACATTGCTAACTTACCATTCTTGACAAGCTACATTTGATGGCATTGGAGAACCACTGGGATATATTTGACTGGTTTCAATGTCTGTGCACGTTACGCAAGGTACAATATCACACGATTTAATATCTGTATCTGTACCAACGCATGATTGACCATTTCCTCTTTGATCCGTATTTCTAGTTCGTGTTCTCGTTTGATTGCTAGCTCCACAAACTTTATTGCAAGGAGACCAATCTTGCCATTGATTCCATGAACAATCACAATTATCATTCGGTATGCAAACTGCTTCTCCGTTTTCACAAACTCCAGTTTCGCTAAGATAAATATTTATTATCTTTTGAAATTCTCATCAAACTTGAATTATAAAATATTGAAGAAAAACATAATTTTTTTTATCAAAATAAAAAAGATCACTAGATGTATAGCATGAAATTCATGATCCGGAAAAAGTATCCACTACAAAATCATAGGATTTTGAAATAGGTATTAGAAAAAAAACGACATCTTAGGTCTTAGGCACTATTTATGTATAAACCTATTTAAAGATTTTCGTCAATAAAGAATAAATGTATAAAACAGATGTAATAAATAACTGATTGTATAAATTCTATAAGAAATACTCATTTTATGTTGTTGCGTTGACACATTTTAGGACGGAAAAGTTTATTTACAAAATAGATAGTTAAAGTTTTTACATTCAAAATGCAATATTTTTTAACATAAACTGTTTTTACTTTACCAGAAATAAAAATCATGAAATCGTGAAATGATTCCAACGGTATTTTAGGGATAAATTTTACTATTTTTTATGTATTTATTATATTTTTATTATAAGAAATGCGCATAAGATTTACATATATTGTAGAAAAAATCTAATTTGTAGACTCTTAAGAGCAAATTATTAAAGACCGGAAAACAAATAAATATAGCTGGGGACATGAGATGATAAGTGTTAAATAAATATTAAAAATATTCAGTTTCTTTTCAAAACTTTTATCTGTAACAATTACGTTTAGAAATGTACCAGAACTTTGACTGTCTGTGATTCGTAGTAAATCTTTAGCATAATTTTGATTTTGATCGATATTTTGATATTTTTACAATATTTGTTACGTGAAAATTAACTTTTTCTATTGAATGATGCATAATTTATTAATTAATTCATTCCTGATTATACTCAACGAAAGTATACAAAACTAGTTTTAGAATTTCTTTCAGAATAAAAAGAAAAACGACTAACCATGGTTTGCAATTAACTTGTGATATATCACAACATGTGCCAGACAATACACAATTTCCTAGCATATCTTCTACATATCCTGGTTTGCAGAAACAACCAGTTATGCAGTTGGAAGATTCTTCACAACTTATTCCTCTATCTAATACATCATCGCATGTTCTTGGACATGTAACGTTATGACATATTATCTGGACTTTATTTCCACTACACAGGGGAGCTAAAGAAAGTGAATTATTTAATACATTTTTTATTACTGTCAAACTACGTACTTGATGTTTCAGTCGTACAAGGAAATTCATTGCAAGTAATAGATACAATTGATGTGTCAGAAGAAAGATCGCATCCACTATTTAACGGAGTTCTTGTTTTGTTTGTTGTTCCACCACCGCAATTTTGAGAACATTCTGTCCAATGTGACCAAGGACTCCATTCACAGATACAAGTATTTGGACAGTCATCAATTTCTTCATTTCCATTTTGTTCACAGAATCTACCTCCATAATTTGGTTGTCTTATTATTACACGACTTCGTGTCTTAGATGCATTATCACAACCGCCGCTACATTCCGACCATTCGCTCCATCGAGACCACTGACAATCTTTTTCTAAACAAGCAGATTTCGTGAAATTCATAATTAATCATATTTATATAAATATTTTAGAGTTAAAATATTGTAAAATAACTTTAATTCTGGATACAACATTTTGAAAATTAGTGTTGGTAGGCTCTTTTAAAATACTTTAAAATTAATTAAATAAATAAATAAATAAAATAGTTGTGACAGCACAAAACACGATATTTTATCAACTTGTTAAATACACAATTAAATATTTTATTTTGTGTTATTTCACGACAACATAGTAATTTTATATGTTTATACTTATATTAAAGAATCAAGTAAAATATTTCAATAAATTACTACCTGGAGAGAAGTGAGGGAATTATGTCTTTATTTCTGCTAATAATTTTTCCAGTTTAATAACAAAAAAAATTTAGCTAATATTTTTGATTTATGATCTTCAGAATTCACAATAGTAATATATTATCATAAATTTTTATAAACCATATAACTACTTACAACATCCAATACAAACCTTTCAAAATTTTTAGTCAACGTTGATCATGTTTTCTTATAATGATATTTCATTTATTTTGATTCTCACAATAGAATTAATTTTTGATCAATTGTTAGAAGGAAATAAACGAAATACCTTTCGAAATAAAAATTAAAATTAAAGAACACATTGTTAGTTAGGTTAAAAAACAGTTGCGAATAATATTAATTAAATGAAGTAAATATCAATATAAAAATGAATTCAACGTTTGAAAAGGTCTCACGGGTAAATATAGTACAAATGAAGAACTTCTTCATATATCAGCTATATTGCAAGTGTAAGCGAAGAATTTTAAAGAATATTTGGAAATCAGATTTTAAAAATGATCCCGGTATCAAGAAGGCTTACCAGTTTCAACTCAAACTAAATCGATAAATATTTACCGAAATAATTTAAACATTTAATAACAGATTTTTACGTCGAATATCAAATATGAGGATACTTCTAAATAGTCTTTCATCAATTAAATGGTAGTATTCAAACTTTCGTTAAAGATCACCTTCTAGTTTTCATGAAGGTTATGGATAAATTGATTTATTTCAATATATATTCTCAATTTTTAATATTTTAAGTTATTTTAAAACGAAATCTAGATTTTAAAACTTTAAGAATGTTTTTATTTCCTTGTTAGAAATTTCATATTTAGGTTATATTCAAATATTGACTGGGTGCCATGAGCCTCAGTGCAACATAAATCAGAGGATATAGACAGTGATTTGTAAAATGAAAAATTCATACGCACTTCCTAGAACTTACTAAGAATCAGTACGGGCGTACTAGCTGAATCCCATCACTGGATGTTTTAATAATAACGAAAATATATATTTGAAAATTATACACTATAAAAATCACAAAACCCACAGTTGTTTTAATATTGAACAAACAAATAGTTTTTAGAATTAAACAAATTTTAATTAAGAGATGAATTAAAAAAAATATTCTGACTAAAAATGTCTATTAAAAAATTCTTGTGTAGAGACATATTTTTAAAATAATATGAATATTGGGATTTATTAGATAATAAAAATCAGTGCACAATTTTTAAATTATTAAACTTACTACAATTTTCGTCTTCGAAACAATCCAAGCTGCCACTACTACATGTACATTTTGCACAATTAAAGAAAACAGTGATATTAGAAGCAACTGTTTGTCCATCTTCAATTAATTCCATTGGATTACTCAACCCATTGATTTCGTCCAATTCCACCCAAGCATCAATAATATCTCTATGAATTTTGAATTTAACGTCAGAGAACAAAATATCACAATGACAATCAGAACCATAACATGAGTCATATTCATTTTCCATTGTTGAACAATTTCTAGATCTAAATGAAAATCCATTACCACAAGAAGCATTGCACAAGGACCAATCAGACCACTCAGTACAAACGGGGAGTGACGTAGATAAAGGTGTTGTGAAAATAACTGAACTAGATGTTAAAGCAGTTGAGCCAATTGAAATAGAATGTGTAGATAATATAGATGAAACTAGAGTAGTTCCTATTGTTGTAGATCCACTTGTAGTAGTTCCAGATGTTGATTCTGTTGATGATATTGATGAAATGGTCACTGGTGTGCTACTAGTTAACGAGAATGGTGTCGATATTTTCGGTGTGAAACATCCAATTATTTCCAATGCGAAAGATATTGTTGGGGATGTTTGATCTCTGAATTTAAGAAATGATTAAACGATTTCATTATTATTTATTTTATTTTAAGTTCATATCTAGTATTTGTCAAGATGCTTTTTCATAATTGTCATTAACATTTAAAAGTTGGCGAATATTACTGTTAATACTTGACATTTCAATTTCTTTAAATTTTTTTTTAAATTTTATTTAAAAAGTTTCTGAAAAATTAATTTCTTTTCATAAAACTTGAATGTAGGCACGCTTGAAATATGAAAAAGTAATTTTTTCTTTTATATCAATTCTAATGATTCTTTACAATAGAATGACCTGGTAGATTATATAAAAACGATTGACCAAAGCGTACGTTTTACTTCGACACTTTCAAAAATGTGGTAGAAAATTTTGATATTAGAGGTTATTTCTTACTTTGGTTTATTGGGATTTTGAGATATATTAAATTCAATTATTTTCGTTGTGACATTTTATAAATTAAATTTGATATGCTACAGAAGTATTAAAACTATATCTAATACCCTTAAAATATGATGAATTGTAACTTACATATTTTGTATTGTGGTAATACGAAATTCTATGTTTTGGATTTCTGAACCTGGATTTACTATTGGAGAAGACAATTTGTCCAAAAATGTATTAGTAGAAACTAAGTCTCTTCCTGTCATGGTTACGGAAGATTGGATACCATCTAGTAAGGTGACAATAAATTGGACAGTTTTGATTTTCAGAGGTTTATCAGTAACGAAATTAATTTCATCGACTGCCGCTGATTGTGTTTCTAATAACAATTAATTGGAAAATGAATTTCTGCATTGACAGGGAAAAATAAATTTACGTGTTTGAGTAGGATTAACATCGATTAAAATTTTTGAACCGGTTAGGGATACACCTGAGACAGTTCCGAGTTTTTGGGTAGAATCAGTTGGCAGTTGTTTGTAATCAACAATAACAGTAATGTCGGAAGGCGGTATAATCTATTTGTATAAATATTTACTAAAATATTACAATAATAATCTTATTACATTTATGTCAGACATTCCGTTTTTCTTATTGCACAATTGTGTACTAGTGACCAGTGGTGTAGATATTGTTCCAGAGATTTGGGAGGTTGTTGATGTTAATGATTTGGTTGATGAAATAGTACCAGATGTTGAACCTGTGGTTAATACAGTAGTAATGGTGGATGGAGTAGTTGATAATGCTGGTGATACGATGGAAGTAGTTCCTGATATTAATGATGTTGTGCTTTCTGTTGAAGATGTTGTTGATGAGAGTGAACTAGATGTTGATGCTGGTCTCGTAGTGTAAGTCGATATAGTGGATTCTGTCGAGGAAGTTGGTGTTGTTCCACTTGTGGTAGTTTCTAATGTTGATGATGTTGGTGATACGATGGAAGTAGTTCCTGATATTAATGATGTTGTGCTTTCTGTTGAAGATGTTGATGAGAGTGAACTAGATGTTGATGCTGGTCCCGTAGTGTAAGTCGATATAGTGGATTCTGTCGAGGAAGTTGGTGTTGTTCCACTTGTGGTAGTTTCTAATGTTGATGATGTTGGTGATACGATGGAAGTAGTTCCTGATATTAATGATGTTGTGCTTTCTGTTGAAGATGTTGTTGATGAGAGTGAACTAGATGTTGATGCTGGTCCCGTAGTGTAAGTCGATATAGTGGATTCTGTCGAGGAAGTTGGTGTTGTTCCACTTGTGGTAGTTTCTAATGTTGATGATGTTGGTGATACGATGGAAGTAGTTCCTGATATTAATGATGTTGTGCTTTCTGTTGAAGATGTTGTTGATGAGAGTGAACTAGATGTTGATGCTGGTCCCATAGTGTAAGTCGATATAGTGGATTCTGTCGAGGAAGTTGGTGTTGTTCCACTTGTGGCAGTTTCTAATGTTGATGATAGTTGGTGATACGATGGAAGTAGTTCCTGATATTAATGATGTTGTTCTTTCTGTTGAAGATGTCGTTGATGAGAGTGAACTAGATGTTGATGCTGGTCCCATAGTGTAAGTCGATATAGTGGATTCTGTCGAGGAAGTTGGTGTTGTTCCACTTGTGCCAGTTTCTAATGTTGATGATAGTTGGTGATACGATGGAAGTAGTTCCTGATATTAATGATGTTGTGCTTTCTGTTGAAGATGTCGTTGATGAGAGTGAACTAGATGTTGATGCTGGTCCCATAGTGTAAGTCGATATAGTGGATTCTGTCGAGGAAGTTGGTGTTGTTCCACTTGTGGCAGTTTCTAATGTTGATGATAGTTGGTGATACGATGGAAGTAGTTCCTGATATTAATGATGTTGTTCTTTCTGTTGAAGATGTCGTTGATGAGAGTGAACTAGATGTTGATGCTGGTCCCATAGTGTAAGTCGATATAGTGGATTCTGTCGAGGAAGTTGGTGTTGTTCCACTTGTGCCAGTTTCTAATGTTGATGATATTGGTGATACGATGGAAGTAGTTCCTGATATTAATGATTTTGTGCTTTCTGTTGAAGATGTTGTTGATGAGAGTGAACTAGATGTTGATGCTGGTCCCATAGTGTAAGTCGATATAGTGGATTCTGTCGAGGAAGTTGGTGTTGTTCCACTTGTGCCAGTTTCTAATGTTGATGATATTGGTGATACGATGGAAGTAGTTCCTGATATTAATGATGTTGTTCTTTCTGTTGAAGATGTCGTTGATGAGAGTGAACTAGATGTTGATGCTGGTCCCATAGTGTAAGTCGATATAGTGGATTCTGTCGAGGAAGTTGGTGTTGTTCCACTTGTGGCAGTTTCTAATGTTGATGATATTGGTGATACGATGGAAGTAGTTCCTGATATTAATGATTTTGTGCTTTCTGTTGAAGATGTTCGTTGATGAGAGTGAACTAGATGTTGATGCTGGTCCCATAGTGTAAGTCGATATAGTGGATTCTGTCGAGGAAGTTGGTGTTGTTCCACTTGTGCCAGTTTCTAATGTTGATGATATTGGTGATACGATGGAAGTAGTTCCTGATATTAATGATGTTGTGCTTTCTGTTGAAGATGTCGTTGATGAGAGTGAACTAGATGTTGATGCTGGTCCCATAGTGTAAGTCGATATAGTGGATTCTGTCGAGGAAGTTGGTGTTGTTCCACTTGTGGCAGTTTCTAATGTTGATGATAGTTGGTGATACGATGGAAGTAGTTCCTGATATTAATGATGTTGTGCTTTCTGTTGAAGATGTTGTTGATGAGAGTGAACTAGATGTTGATGCTGGTCCCATAGTGTAAGTCGATATAGTGGATTCTGTCGAGGAAGTTGGTGTTGTTCCACTTGTGGCAGTTTCTAATGTTGATGATATTGGTGATACGATGGAAGTAGTTCCTGATATTAATGATGTTGTTCTTTCTGTTGAAGATGTCGTTGATGAGAGTGAACTAGATGTTGATGCTGGTCCCATAGTGTAAGTCGATATAGTGGATTCTGTCGAGGAAGTTGGTGTTGTTCCACTTGTGGCAGTTTCTAATGTTGATGATATTGGTGATACGATGGAAGTAGTTCCTGATATTAATGATGTTGTGCTTTCTGTTGAAGATGTTGTTGATGAGAGTGAACTAGATGTTGATGCTGGTCCCATAGTGTAAGTCGATATAGTGGATTCTGTCGAGGAAGTTGGTGTTGTTCCACTTGTGGCAGTTTCTAATGTTGATGATATTGGTGATACGATGGAAGTAGTTCCTGATATTAATGATGTTGTGCTTTCTGTTGAAGATGTCGTTGATGAGAGTGAACTAGATGTTGATGCTGGTCCCATAGTGTAAGTCGATATAGTGGATTCTGTCGAGGAAGTTGGTGTTGTTCCACTTGTGGCAGTTTCTAATGTTGATGATATTGGTGATACGATGGAAGTAGTTCCTGATATTAATGATGTTGTGCTTTCTGTTGAAGATGTCGTTGATGAGAGTGAACTAGATGTTGATGCTGGTCCCATAGTGTAAGTCGATATAGTGGATTCTGTCGAGGAAGTTGGTGTTGTTCCACTTGTGGCAGTTTCTAATGTTGATGATATTGGTGATACGATCGAAGTAGTTCCTGATATTAATGATGTTGTGCTTTCTGTTGAAGATGTCGTTGATGAGAGTGAACTAGATGTTGATGCTGGTCCCATAGTGTAAGTCGATATAGTGGATTCTGTCGAGGAAGTTGGTGTTGTTCCACTTGTGGCAGTTTCTAATGTTGATGATGTTGGTGATACGATGGAAGTAGTTCCTGATATTAATGATGTTGTGCTTTCTGTTGAAGATGTCGTTGATGAGAGTGAACTAGATGTTGATGCTGGTCCCATAGTGTAAGTCGATATAGTGGATTCTGTCGAGGAAGTTGGTGTTGTTCCACTTGTGGCAGTTTCTAATGTTGATGATATTGGTGATACGATGGAAGTAGTTCCTGATATTAATGATGTTGTTCTTTCTGTGGAAGATGTCGTTGATGAGAGTGAACTAGATGTTGATGCTGGTCCCATAGTGTAAGTCGATATAGTGGATTCTGTCGAGGAAGTTGGTGTTGTTCCACTTGTGGCAGTTTCTAATGTTGATGATATTGGTGATACGATCGAAGTAGTTCCTGATATTAATGATGTTGTGCTTTCTGTTGAAGATGTCGTTGATGAGAGTGAACTAGATGTTGATGCTGGTCCCATAGTGTAAGTCGATATAGTGGATTCTGTCGAGGAAGTTGGTGTTGTTCCACTTGTGGCAGTTTCTAATGTTGATGATGTTGGTGATACGATCGAAGTAGTTCCTGATATTAATTTTGTTGTGCTTTCTGTTGAAGATGTCGTTGATGAGAGTGAACTAGATGTTGATGCTGGTCCCATAGTGTAAGTCGATATAGTGGATTCTGTCGAGGAAGTTGGTGTTGTTCCACTTGTGGCAGTTTCTAATGTTGATGATATTGGTGATACGATGGAAGTAGTTCCTGATATTAATGATGTTGTTCTTTCTGTTGAAGATGTCGTTGATGAGAGTGAACTAGATGTTGATGCTGGTCCCATAGTGTAAGTCGATATAGTGGATTCTGTCGAGGAAGTTGGTGTTGTTCCACTTGTGGCAGTTTCTAATGTTGATGATATTGGTGATACGATCGAAGTAGTTCCTGATATTAATGATGTTGTGCTTTCTGTTGAAGATGTCGTTGATGAGAGTGAACTAGATGTTGATGCTGGTCCCATAGTGTAAGTCGATATAGTGGATTCTGTCGAGGAAGTTGGTGTTGTTCCACTTGTGGCAGTTTCTAATGTTGATGATAGTTGGTGATACGATGGAAGTAGTTCCTGATATTAATGATGTTGTGCTTTCTGTTGAAGATGTCGTTGATGAGAGTGAACTAGATGTTGATGCTGGTCCCATAGTGTAAGTCGATATAGTGGATTCTGTCGAGGAAGTTGGTGTTGTTCCACTTGTGCCAGTTTCTAATGTTGATGATATTGGTGATACGATGGAAGTAGTTCCTGATATTAATGATGTTGTTCTTTCTGTTGAAGATGTCGTTGATGAGAGTGAACTAGATGTTGATGCTGGTCCCATAGTGTAAGTCGATATAGTGGATTCTGTCGAGGAAGTTGGTGTTGTTCCACTTGTGGCAGTTTCTAATGTTGATGATATTGGTGATACGATCGAAGTAGTTCCTGATATTAATGATGTTGTGCTTTCTGTTGAAGATGTCGTTGATGAGAGTGAACTAGATGTTGATGCTGGTCCCATAGTGTAAGTCGATATAGTGGATTCTGTCGAGGAAGTTGGTGTTGTTCCACTTGTGGCAGTTTCTAATGTTGATGATGTTGGTGATACGATGGAAGTAGTTCCTGATATTAATGATGTTGTGCTTTCTGTTGAAGATGTCGTTGATGAGAGTGAACTAGATGTTGATGCTGGTCCCATAGTGTAAGTCGATATAGTGGATTCTGTCGAGGAAGTTGGTGTTGTTCCACTTGTGCCAGTTTCTAATGTTGATGATATTGGTGATACGATGGAAGTAGTTCCTGATATTAATGATGTTGTTCTTTCTGTTGAAGATGTCGTTGATGAGAGTGAACTAGATGTTGATGCTGGTCCCATAGTGTAAGTCGATATAGTGGATTCTGTCGAGGAAGTTGGTGTTGTTCCACTTGTGGCAGTTTCTAATGTTGATGATGTTGGTGATACGATGGAAGTAGTTCCTGATATTAATGATGTTGTGCTTTCTGTTGAAGATGTTGTTGATGAGAGTGAACTAGATGTTGATGCTGGTCCCATAGTGTAAGTCGATATAGTGGATTCTGTCGAGGAAGTTGGTGTTGTTCCACTTGTGGCAGTTTCTAATGTTGATGATATTGGTGATACGATCGAAGTAGTTCCTGATATTAATGATGTTGTGCTTTCTGTTGAAGATGTCGTTGATGAGAGTGAACTAGATGTTGATGCTGGTCCCATAGTGTAAGTCGATATAGTGGATTCTGTCGAGGAAGTTGGTGTTGTTCCACTTGTGGCAGTTTCTAATGTTGATGATATTGGTGATACGATGGACGTAGTTCCTGATATTAATGATGTTGTGCTTTCTGTTGAAGATGTTGTTGATGAGAATGAACTAGATGTTGATGCTGGTCCCATAGTGTAAGTCGATATAGTGGATTCTGTCGAGGAAGTTGGTGTTGTTCCACTTGTGGCAGTTTCTAATGTTGATGATGTTGGTGATACGATGGAAGTAGTTCCTGATATTAATGATGTTGTTCTTTCTGTGGAAGATGTCGTTGATGAGAGTGAACTAGATGTTGATGCTGGTCCCATAGTGTAAGTCGATATAGTGGATTCTGTCGAGGAAGTTGGTGTTGTTCCACTTGTGGCAGTTTCTAATGTTGATGATATTGGTGATACAATGGAAGTAGTTCCTGATATTAATGATGTTGTTCTTTCTGTGGAAGATTTCGTTGATGAGAGTGAACTAGATGTTGATGCTGGTCCCATAGTGTAAGTCGATATAGTGGATTCTGTCAAGGAAGTTGGTGTTGTTCCACTTGTGGCAGTTTCTAATGTTGATGATGTTGGTGAAATGGTCACTGGTGTGCTACTAGTTAGCGAGAATGGTGTCGATATTTTCGGTGTGAAACATCCAATTATTTCCAATGCGAAAGATATTGTTGGGGATGTTTGATCTCTGAATTTAAGAAATGATTAAACGATTTCATTATTATTTATTTTATTTTAAGTTCATATCTAATATTTGTCAAGATGCTTTTTCATAATTGTCATTAACATTTAAAAGTTGGCGAATATTACTGTTAATACTTGACATTTCAATTTCTTTAAATTTTTATTTTTAAATTTTATTTAAAAAGTTTCTGAAAAATTAATTTCTTTTCATAAAACTTGAATGTAGGCACGCTTGAAAAATGAAAAAGTAATTTTTTCTTTTATATCAATTCTAATGATTCTTTACAATAGAATGACCTGGTAGATTATATAAAAACGATTGACCAAAGCGTACGTTTTACTTCGACACTTTCAAAAATGTGGTAGAAAATTTTGATATTAGAGGTTATTTCTTACTTTGGTTTATTGGGATTTTGAGATATATTAAATTCAATTATTTTCGTTGTGACATTTTATAAATTAAATTTGATATGCTACAGAAGTATTAAAACTATATCTAATACCCTTAAAATATGATGAATTGTAACTTACATATTTTGTATTGTGGTAATACGAAATTCTATGTTTTGGATTTCTGAACCTGGATTTACTATTGGAGAAGACAATTTGTCCAAAAGTGTATTAGTAGAAACTAAGTCTCTTCCTGTCATGGTTACGGAAGATTGGACACCATCTCGTAAGATGACAATAAATTGGACAGTTTTGATTTTCTGAGGTTTATCAGTAACGAAATTAATTTCATCGACTGCCGCTGATTGTGTTTCTAATAACAATTAATTGGAAAATGAATTTCTGCATTGACAGGGAAAAATAAATTTACGTCTTTGAGTAGGATTAACATCGATTAAAATTTTTGAACCGGTTAGGGATACACCTGAGACAGTTCCGAGTTTTTGGGTAGAATCGGTTGGCAGTTGTTTGTAATCAACAATAACAGTAATGTCGGAAGGCGGTATAATCTATTTGTATAAATATTTACTAAAATATTACAATAATAATCTTATTACATTTATGTCAGACATTCCGTTTTTCTTATTGCACAATTGTGTACTAGTGACCAGTGGTGTAGATATTGTTCCAGAGATTTGGGAGGTTGTTGATGTTAATGATTTGGTTGATGAAATAGTACCAGATGTTGAACCTGTGGTTAATACAGTAGTAATGGTGGATGGAGTAGTCGATATAGTGGATTCTGTCGAGGAAGTTGGTGTTGTTCCACTTGTGGCAGTTTCTAATGTTGATGATGTTGGTGATACGATGGAAGTAGTTCCTGATATTAATGATGTTGTTCTTTCTGTGGAAGATGTCGTTGATGAGAGCGAACTAGATGTTGATGCTGGTCCCATAGTGTAAGTCGATATAGTGGATTTTGTCGAGGAAGTTGGTGTTGTTCCACTTGTGGCAGTTTCTAATGTTGATGATATTGGTGATACGATGGAAGTAGTTCCTGATATTAATGATGTTGTTCTTTCTGTGGAAGATGTCGTTGATGAGAGCGAACTAGATGTTGATGCTGGTCCCATAGTGTAAGTCGATATAGTGGATTTTGTCGAGGAAGTTGGTGTTGTTCCACTTGTGGCAGTTTCTAATGTTGATGATATTGGTGATACGATCGAAGTAGTTCCAGATATTAATGATGTTGTGCTTTCTGTTGAAGATGTCGTTGATGAGAGTGAACTAGATGTTGATGCTGGTCCCATAGTGTAAGTCGATATAGTGGATTCTGTCGAGGAAGTTGGTGTTGTTCCACTTGTGGCAGTTTCTAATGTTGATGATATTGGTGATACGATGGAAGTAGTTCCTGATATTAATGATGTTGTGCTTTCTGTTGAAGATGTCGTTGATGAGAGTGAACTAGATGTTGATGCTGGTCCCATAGTGTAAGTCGATATAGTGGATTCTGTCGAGGAAGTTGGTGTTGTTCCACTTGTGGCAGTTTCTAATGTTGATGATGTTGGTGATACGATGGAAGTAGTTCCTGATATTAATGATGTTGTTCTTTCTGTTGAAGATGTCGTTGATGAGAGTGAACTAGATGTTGATGCTGGTCCCATAGTGTAAGTCGATATAGTGGATTCTGTCGAGGAAGTTGGTGTTGTTCCACTTGTGGCAGTTTCTAATGTTGATGATGTTGGTGATACGATGGAAGTAGTTCCTGATATTAATGATGTTGTTCTTTCTGTGGAAGATGTCGTTGATGAGAGTGAACTAGATGTTGATGCTGGTCCCATAGTGTAAGTCGATATAGTGGATTCTGTCGAGGAAGTTGGTGTTGTTCCACTTGTGGCAGTTTCTAATGTTGATGATGTTGGTGATACGATGGAAGTAGTTCCTGATATTAATGATGTTGTGCTTTCTGTTGAAGATGTCGTTGATGAGAGTGAACTAGATGTTGATGCTGGTTTCATAGTGTAAGTCGATATAGTGGATTCTGTCGAGGAAGTTGGTGTTGTTCCACTTGTGGCAGTTTCTAATGTTGATGATATTGGTGATACGATGGAAGTAGTTCCTGATATTAATGATGTTGTTCTTTCTGTGGAAGATGTCGTTGATGAGAGTGAACTAGATGTTGATGCTGGTCCCATAGTGTAAGTCGATATAGTGGATTCTGTCGAGGAAGTTGGTGTTGTTCCACTTGTGGCAGTTTCTAATGTTGATGATATTGGTGATACGATGGAAGTAGTTCCTGATATTAATGATGTTGTGCTTTCTGTTGAAGATGTCGTTGATGAGAGTGAACTAGATGTTGATGCTGGTCCCATAGTGTAAGTCGATATAGTGGATTCTGTCGAGGAAGTTGGTGTTGTTCCACTTGTGGCAGTTTCTAATGTTGATGATATTGGTGATACGATGGAAGTAGTTCCTGATATTAATGATGTTGTGCTTTCTGTTGAAGATGTTGTTGATGAGAGTGAACTAGATGTTGATGCTGGTCCCATAGTGTAAGTCGATATAGTGGATTCTGTCGAGGAAGTTGGTGTTGTTCCACTTGTGGCAGTTTCTAATGTTGATGATATTGGTGATACGATGGAAGTAGTTCCTGATATTAATGATGTTGTGCTTTCTGTTGAAGATGTTGTTGATGAGAGTGAACTAGATGTTGATGCTGGTCCCATAGTGTAAGTCGATATAGTGGATTCTGTCGAGGAAGTTGGTGTTGTTCCACTTGTGGCAGTTTCTAATGTTGATGATGTTGGTGATACGACAGAAGTAATTGAAGATAATGAAGTAGTAACTTTTTTCGGAGTAAAGCAACCAATGACCTCTAAACGGACAGCTACTGTTGGATTGGTGCCATCTCTAATTAAGACAAGAGTTATATATTTGTTTACGAAATTAAATTTTATTAAATGAATTTTTGAAAGAATAGATAATTATTAAAATTTGCATCATTTTAGAAAATATTTAGATAACTGAAACATACTCGTTTTTAATAGTTGTAATAGTGATTTCTAAATTGGCGATTTGAGAACCTGGATTTACTTTTGGTGAATTCAAGTAATCCAATAACTTTGCAGAGTCTTCTAGATCTCTGCCTAATATAACTACATTCGATTTATCGCCATTTTGCAATCTGACTGTGAAAAATACAGTGACAACCTTTGCAGTATTGTCTATTCTAATATTGACCTCATTGATTGGTGGTGTCTGTGTTGCTGAAGATGAATTTTATTGAATTATTTGGTATTTTCAAGATAAGAAATAAATTTACCTTGTTTATTCAGATCTACTTGAATTTGAATTATTTGACCAGTAGTTGTTAAACCTTGGGCCGTTCCAAGTTTTTCATTTGATTCTATAGGTAACTGTTTATTATCGACAATAACTGTGATGTCAGATGGTTGAATAATCTATTGAAAATGAGTAAAGGTAAATTTCGCATAAGATATTTTAATGTAAGTTACATTTTTGTCTTTCATTCCGTCTTGATTAAAACATTGTATAGGGACTGTTGTGGTCAGTGTTGTTGTTTCATTTAATTGGTCGTGGTGTAGAAGGCCTTGTTGGTATCTTTTTTGTTGTTGTTGTTTCTGATGTCAAAATAATTTCAGTTACTTCTGTTATCATAGGTGTTTTTTCCTGTGTTGAAGTTCCTAGACAATTTAGAAATTTTGTTTGGTCCTTTAAAACTATATACTTTTACAACTTATTGGTTCGTCAAGGTTTGGATTTTTACAGTCCGCAATATTATCACAGTTTTTGGCACAGATCATATTTCCTGTAATATCTTCACAAAATGTTTCTTCATTATTGCAAAATTGTGTTGTCAATAAGGTTTTTTCTATTGTTGTTGTCAATAATTCTGTATTCATGGTTGTAGCCGATATTTTAGTTGCAGATGTCGTAGTTGTTGATAGTGAAGTTGTTACTTCTTTCGGAGTAAAGCAACCAATGACCTCTAAGCGAACAACTATTGTTGGATTGGAGTCATCGCTAAATGAGACAAGAGTTATAAATTTGTTTAGGAAATCAAATAATTTGATTGAAATTTTGAAACATTATATAAATTTTGAAAACTGTTATTTAACTCAAACTTACGGGTTTCGAGTAGTTGTAATAGTAATTTCTATACTGTCGATTTTAGATCCTGGATTTACTTTTGGAGAATTCAAGTATTCCAATAATTTTGGAGAGTCTTGTAGATCTTTGCCAGATTTTAATACTTTCGATATATCGCCATTTTCCAATTTGACTTTCAATTCTGCAACTAGAACCTTTGTAGCATTGTCTACGAAAATATTGACCTCATTGATTGCTGCTGTCTGTGTTTCTAAAAATGAATTTTATTGAATAATTTAATATTTTCAAAATGAGATTTGAATTTACCATTTTTAGTCGGATTTACTTCAAAAACAACTACTGAACCAGTAATGGTTAAACCTTTGGTCGTTCCAAGTTGTTCATTTGACTCTGTAGGTAGTGGTTTATTATCGACAGTAATTGTGATGTCAGATGGTTGAATAGTCTAATATAAGTACGAGAAGTTAAAATCCACATGGAATATTAGAATTTAAGTTACATTTTTCTCTAGTCATTCCGTCTTTAATTAAACATGGTATTGGAGTTGTTGTTGTTGTCGGTGTTATCGTTGTTATTGTTTGTGTTGGTGTTGTTGTAGCTGATGTTGTGGTTGCAGATGTCGTAGTTGTTGATAGTGAAGTTGTTACTTCTTTCGGAGTAAAGCAACCAATGACCTCTAAGCGAACAACTATTGTTGGATTGGAGTCATCGCTAAATGAGACAAGAGTTATAAATTTGTTTAGGAAATCAAATAATTTGATTGAAATTTTGAAACATTATATAAATTTTGAAAACTGTTATTTAACTCAAACTTACGGGTTTCGAGTAGTTGTAATAGTAATTTCTATACTGTCGATTTTAGATCCTGGATTTACTTTTGGAGAATTCAAGTATTCCAATAATTTTGGAGAGTCTTGTAGATCTTTGCCAGATTTTAATACTTTCGATATATCGCCATTTCCAATTTGACTTTCAATTCTGCAACTAGAACCTTTGTAGCATTGTCTACGAAAATATTGACCTCATTGATTGCTGCTGTCTGTGTTTCTAAAAATGAATTTTATTGAATAATTTAATATTTTCAAAATGAGATTTGAATTTACCATTTTTAGTCGGATTTACTTCAAAAACAACTACTGAACCAGTAATGGTTAAACCTTTGGTCGTTCCAAGTTGTTCATTTGACTCTGTAGGTAGTGGTTTATTATCGACAGTAATTGTGATGTCAGATGGTTGAATAGTCTAATATAAGTACGAGAAGTTAAAATCCACATGGAATATTAGAATTTAAGTTACATTTTTCTCTGTCATTCCGTCTTTAATTAAACATGGTATTGGAGTTGTTGTTGTTGTCGGTGTTATCGTTGTTATTGTTTGTGTTGGTGTTGTTGTAGCTGATGTTGTGGTTGCAGATGTCGTAGTTGTTGATAGTGAAGTTGTTACTTCTTTCGGAGTAAAGCAACCAATGACCTCTAAGCGAACAACTATTGTTGGATTGGAGTCATCGCTAAATGAGACAAGAGTTATAAATTTGTTTAGGAAATCAAATAATTTGATTGAAATTTTGAAACATTATATAAATTTTGAAAACTGTTATTTAACTCAAACTTACGGGTTTCGAGTAGTTGTAATAGTAATTTCTATACTGTCGATTTTAGATCCTGGATTTACTTTTGGAGAATTCAAGTATTCCAATAATTTTGGAGAGTCTTGTAGATCTTTGCCAGATTTTAATACTTTCGATATATCGCCATTTTCCAATTTGACTATCAATTCTGCAACTAGAACCTTTGTAGCATTGTCTACGAAAATATTGACCTCATTGATTGCTGCTGTCTGTGTTTCTAAAAATGAATTTTATTGAATAATTTAATATTTTCAAAATGAGATTTGAATTTACCATTTTTAGTCGGATTTACTTCAAAAACAACTACTGAACCAGTAATGGTTAAACCTTTGGTCGTTCCAAGTTGTTCATTTGACTCTGTAGGTAGTGGTTTATTATCGACAGTAATTGTGATGTCAGATGGTTGAATAGTCTAATATAAGTACGAGAAGTTAAAATCCACATGGAATATTAGAATTTAAGTTACATTTTTCTCTGACATTCCGTCTTTAATTAAACATGGTATTGGAGTTGTTGTTGTTGTCGGTGTTATCGTTGTTATTGTTTGTGTTGGTGTTGTTGTAGCTGATGTTGTGGTTGCAGATGTCGTAGTTGTTGATAGTGAAGTTGTTACTTCTTTCGGAGTAAAGCAACCAATGACCTCTAAGCGAACAACTATTGTTGGATTGGAGTCATCGCTAAATGAGACAAGAGTTATAAATTTGTTTAGGAAATCAAATAATTTGATTGAAATTTTGAAACATTATATAAATTTTGAAAACTGTTATTTAACTCAAACTTACGGGTTTCGAGTAGTTGTAATAGTAATTTCTATACTGTCGATTTTAGATCCTGGATTTACTTTTGGAGAATTCAAGTATTCCAATAATTTTGGAGAGTCTTGTAGATCTTTGCCAGATTTTAATACTTTCGATATATCGCCATTTTCCAATTTGACTTTCAATTCTGCAACTAGAACCTTTGTAGCATTGTCTACGAAAATATTGACCTCATTGATTGCTGCTGTCTGTGTTTCTAAAAATGAATTTTATTGAATAATTTAATATTTTCAAAATGAGATTTGAATTTACCATTTTTAGTCGGATTTACTTCAAAAACAACTACTGAACCAGTAATGGTTAAACCTTTGGTCGTTCCAAGTTGTTCATTTGACTCTGTAGGTAGTGGTTTATTATCGACAGTAATTGTGATGTCAGATGGTTGAATAGTCTAATATAAGTACGAGAAGTTAAAATCCACATGAATATTAGAATTTAAGTTACATTTTTCTCTGTCATTCCGTCTTTAATTAAACATGGTATTGGAGTTGTTGTTGTTGTCGGTGTTATCGTTGTTATTGTTTGTGTTGGTGTTGTTGTAGCTGATGTTGTGGTTGCAGATGTCGTAGTTGTTGATAGTGAAGTTGTTACTTCTTTCGGAGTAAAGCAACCAATGACCTCTAAGCGAACAACTATTGTTGGATTGGAGTCATCGCTAAATGAGACAAGAGTTATAAATTTGTTTAGGAAATCAAATAATTTGATTGAAATTTTGAAACATTATATAAATTTTGAAAACTGTTATTTAACTCAAACTTACGGGTTTCGAGTAGTTGTAATAGTAATTTCTATACTGTCGATTTTAGATCCTGGATTTACTTTTGGAGAATTCAAGTATTCCAATAATTTTGGAGAGTCTTGTAGATCTTTGCCAGATTTTAATACTTTCGATATATCGCCAGTTTCCAATTTGACTTTGCAATTCTGCAACTAGAACCTTTGTAGCATTGTCTACGAAAATATTGACCTCATTGATTGCTGCTGTCTGTGTTTCTAAAAATGAATTTTATTGAATAATTTAATATTTTCAAAATGAGATTTGAATTTACCATTTTTAGTCGGATTTACTTCAAAAACAACTACTGAACCAGTAATGGTTAAACCTTTGGTCGTTCCAAGTTGTTCATTTGACTCTGTAGGTAGTGGTTTATTATCGACAGTAATTGTGATGTCAGATGGTTGAATAGTCTAATATAAGTACGAGAAGTTAAAATCCACATGGAATATTAGAAGTTAAGTTACATTTGTCTCTGTCATTCCGTCTTTAATTAAACATGGTATTGGAGTTGTTGTTGTTGGTTGTTGTGTTGGTGTTGTTGTAGCTGATGTTGTGGTTGCAGATGTCGTAGTTGTTGATAGTGAAGTTGTTACTTCTTTCGGAGTAAAGCAACCAATGACCTCTAAGCGAACAACTATTGTTGGATTGGAGTCATCGCTAAATGAGACAAGAGTTATAAATTTGTTTAGGAAATCAAATAATTTGATTGAAATTTTGAAACATTATATAAATTTTGAAAACTGTTATTTAACTCAAACTTACGGGTTTCGAGTAGTTGTAATAGTAATTTCTATACTGTCGATTTTAGATCCTGGATTTACTTTTGGAGAATTCAAGTATTCCAATAATTTTGGAGAGTCTTGTAGATCTTTGCCAGATTTTAATACTTTCGATATATCGCCATTTCCAATGTGACTTTGAATTCTGCAACTAGAACCTTTGTAGCATTGTCTACTGAAAATATTGACCTCATTGATTGCTGCTGTCTGTGTTTCTAAAAATGAATTTTATTGAATAATTTAATATTTTCAAAATGAGATTTGAATTTACCATTTTTAGTCGGATTTACTTCAAAAACAACTACTGAACCAGTAATGGTTAAACCTTTGGTCGTTCCAAGTTGTTCATTTGACTCTGTAGGTAGTGGTTTATTATCGACAGTAATTGTGATGTCAGATGGTTGAATAGTCTAATATAAGTACGAGAAGTTAAAATCCACATGGAATATTAGAATTTAAGTTACATTTTTCTCTGTCATTCCGTCTTTAATTAAACATGGTATTGGAGTTGTTGTTGTTGTCGGTGTTATCGTTGTTATTGTTTGTGTTGGTGTTGTTGTAGCTGATGTTGTGGTTGCAGATGTCGTAGTTGTTGATAGTGAAGTTGTTACTTCTTTCGGAGTAAAGCAACCAATGACCTCTAAGCGAACAACTATTGTTGGATTGGAGTCATCGCTAAATGAGACAAGAGTTATAAATTTGTTTAGGAAATCAAATAATTTGATTGAAATTTTGAAACATTATATAAATTTTGAAAACTGTTATTTAACTCAAACTTACGGGTTTCGAGTAGTTGTAATAGTAATTTCTATACTGTCGATTTTAGATCCTGGATTTACTTTTGGAGAATTCAAGTATTCCAATAATTTTGGAGAGTCTTGTAGATCTTTGCCAGATTTTAATACTTTCGATATATCGCCATTTTCCAATTTGACTTTCAATTCTGCAACTAGAACCTTTGTAGCATTGTCTACGAAAATATTGACCTCATTGATTGCTGCTGTCTGTGTTTCTAAAAATGAATTTTATTGAATAATTTAATATTTTCAAAATGCGATTTGAATTTACCATTTTTAGTCGGATTTACTTCAAAAACAACTACTGAACCAGTAATGGTTAAACCTTTGGTCGTTCCAAGTTGTTCATTTGACTCTGTAGGTAGTGGTTTATTATCGACAGTAATTGTGATGTCAGATGGTTGAATAGTCTAATATAAGTACGAGAAGTTAAAATCCACATGGAATATTAGAATTTAAGTTACATTTGTCTCTGTCATTCCGTCTTTAATTAAACATGGTATTGGAGTTGTTGTTGTTTGTGTTGGTGTTGTTGTAGCTGATGTTGTGGTTGCAGATGTCGTAGTTGTTGATAGTGAAGTTGTTACTTCTTTCGGAGTAAAGCAACCAATGACCTCTAAGCGAACAACTATTGTTGGATTGGAGTCATCGCTAAATGAGACAAGAGTTATAAATTTGTTTAGGAAATCAAATAATTTGATTGAAATTTTGAAACATTATATAAATTTTGAAAACTGTTATTTAACTCAAACTTACGGGTTTCGAGTAGTTGTAATAGTAATTTCTATACTGTCGATTTTAGATCCTGGATTTACTTTTGGAGAATTCAAGTATTCCAATAATTTTGGAGAGTCTTGTAGATCTTTGCCAGATTTTAATACTTTCGATATATCGCCATTTTCCAATTTGACTTTCAATTCTGCAACTAGAACCTTTGTAGCATTGTCTACGAAAATATTGACCTCATTGATTGCTGCTGTCTGTGTTTCTAAAAATGAATTTTATTGAATAATTTAATATTTTCAAAATGAGATTTGAATTTACCATTTTTAGTCGGATTTACTTCAAAAACAACTACTGAACCAGTAATGGTTAAACCTTTGGTCGTTCCAAGTTGTTCATTTGACTCTGTAGGTAGTGGTTTATTATCGACAGTAATTGTGATGTCAGATGGTTGAATAGTCTAATATAAGTACGAGAAGTTAAAATCCACATGGAATATTAGAATTTAAGTTACATTTTTCTCTGTCATTCCGTCTTTAATTAAACATGGTATTGGAGTTGTTGTTGTTGTCGGTGTTATCGTTGTTATTGTTTGTGTTGGTGTTGTTGTAGCTGATGTTGTGGTTGCAGATGTCGTAGTTGTTGATAGTGAAGTTGTTACTTCTTTCGGAGTAAAGCAACCAATGACCTCTAAGCGAACAACTATTGTTGGATTGGAGTCATCGCTAAATGAGACAAGAGTTATAAATTTGTTTAGGAAATCAAATAATTTGATTGAAATTTTGAAACATTATATAAATTTTGAAAACTGTTATTTAACTCAAACTTACGGGTTTCGAGTAGTTGTAATAGTAATTTCTATACTGTCGATTTTAGATCCTGGATTTACTTTTGGAGAATTCAAGTATTCCAATAATTTTGGAGAGTCTTGTAGATCTTTGCCAGATTTTAATACTTTCGATATATCGCCATTTTCCAATTTGACTATCAATTCTGCAACTAGAACCTTTGTAGCATTGTCTACGAAAATATTGACCTCATTGATTGCTGCTGTCTGTGTTTCTAAAAATGAATTTTATTGAATAATTTAATATTTTCAAAATGAGATTTGAATTTACCATTTTTAGTCGGATTTACTTCAAAAACAACTACTGAACCAGTAATGGTTAAACCTTTGGTCGTTCCAAGTTGTTCATTTGACTCTGTAGGTAGTGGTTTATTATCGACAGTAATTGTGATGTCAGATGGTTGAATAGTCTAATATAAGTACGAGAAGTTAAAATCCACATGGAATATTAGAATTTAAGTTACATTTTTCTCTGACATTCCGTCTTTAATTAAACATGGTATTGGAGTTGTTGTTGTTGTCGGTGTTATCGTTGTTATTGTTTGTGTTGGTGTTGTTGTAGCTGATGTTGTGGTTGCAGATGTCGTAGTTGTTGATAGTGAAGTTGTTACTTCTTTCGGAGTAAAGCAACCAATGACCTCTAAGCGAACAACTATTGTTGGATTGGAGTCATCGCTAAATGAGACAAGAGTTATAAATTTGTTTAGGAAATCAAATAATTTGATTGAAATTTTGAAACATTATATAAATTTTGAAAACTGTTATTTAACTCAAACTTACGGGTTTCGAGTAGTTGTAATAGTAATTTCTATACTGTCGATTTTAGATCCTGGATTTACTTTTGGAGAATTCAAGTATTCCAATAATTTTGGAGAGTCTTGTAGATCTTTGCCAGATTTTAATACTTTCGATATATCGCCATTTTCCAATTTGACTTTCAATTCTGCAACTAGAACCTTTGTAGCATTGTCTACGAAAATATTGACCTCATTGATTGCTGCTGTCTGTGTTTCTAAAAATGAATTTTATTGAATAATTTAATATTTTCAAAATGAGATTTGAATTTACCATTTTTAGTCGGATTTACTTCAAAAACAACTACTGAACCAGTAATGGTTAAACCTTTGGTCGTTCCAAGTTGTTCATTTGACTCTGTAGGTAGTGGTTTATTATCGACAGTAATTGTGATGTCAGATGGTTGAATAGTCTAATATAAGTACGAGAAGTTAAAATCCACATGGAATATTAGAATTTAAGTTACATTTTTCTCTGTCATTCCGTCTTTAATTAAACATGGTATTGGAGTTGTTGTTGTTGTCGGTGTTATCGTTGTTATTGTTTGTGTTGGTGTTGTTGTAGCTGATGTTGTGGTTGCAGATGTCGTAGTTGTTGATAGTGAAGTTGTTACTTCTTTCGGAGTAAAGCAACCAATGACCTCTAAGCGAACAACTATTGTTGGATTGGAGTCATCGCTAAATGAGACAAGAGTTATAAATTTGTTTAGGAAATCAAATAATTTGATTGAAATTTTGAAACATTATATAAATTTTGAAAACTGTTATTTAACTCAAACTTACGGGTTTCGAGTAGTTGTAATAGTAATTTCTATACTGTCGATTTTAGATCCTGGATTTACTTTTGGAGAATTCAAGTATTCCAATAATTTTGGAGAGTCTTGTAGATCTTTGCCAGATTTTAATACTTTCGATATATCGCCATTTTCCAATTTGACTTTCAATTCTGCAACTAGAACCTTTGTAGCATTGTCTACGAAAATATTGACCTCATTGATTGCTGCTGTCTGTGTTTCTAAAAATGAATTTTATTGAATAATTTAATATTTTCAAAATGCGATTTGAATTTACCATTTTTAGTCGGATTTACTTCAAAAACAACTACTGAACCAGTAATGGTTAAACCTTTGGTCGTTCCAAGTTGTTCATTTGACTCTGTAGGTAGTGGTTTATTATCGACAGTAATTGTGATGTCAGATGGTTGAATAGTCTAATATAAGTACGAGAAGTTAAAATCCACATGGAATATTAGAATTTAAGTTACATTTTTCTCTGTCATTCCGTCTTTAATTAAACATGGTATTGGAGTTGTTGTTGTTGTCGGTGTTATCGTTGTTATTGTTTGTGTTGGTGTTGTTGTAGCTGATGTTGTGGTTGCAGATGTCGTAGTTGTTGATAGTGAAGTTGTTACTTCTTTCGGAGTAAAGCAACCAATGACCTCTAAGCGAACAACTATTGTTGGATTGGAGTCATCGCTAAATGAGACAAGAGTTATAAATTTGTTTAGGAAATCAAATAATTTGATTGAAATTTTGAAACATTATATAAATTTTGAAAACTGTTATTTAACTCAAACTTACGGGTTTCGAGTAGTTGTAATAGTAATTTCTATACTGTCGATTTTAGATCCTGGATTTACTTTTGGAGAATTCAAGTATTCCAATAATTTTGGAGAGTCTTGTAGATCTTTGCCAGATTTTAATACTTTCGATATATCGCCATTTTCCAATTTGACTTTCAATTCTGCAACTAGAACCTTTGTAGCATTGTCTACGAAAATATTGACCTCATTGATTGCTGCTGTCTGTGTTTCTAAAAATGAATTTTATTGAATAATTTAATATTTTCAAAATGAGATTTGAATTTACCATTTTTAGTCGGATTTACTTCAAAAACAACTACTGAACCAGTAATGGTTAAACCTTTGGTCGTTCCAAGTTGTTCATTTGACTCTGTAGGTAGTGGTTTATTATCGACAGTAATTGTGATGTCAGATGGTTGAATAGTCTAATATAAGTACGAGAAGTTAAAATCCACATGGAATATTAGAATTTAAGTTACATTTTTCTCTGTCATTCCGTCTTTAATTAAACATGGTATTGGAGTTGTTGTTGTTGTCGGTGTTATCGTTGTTATTGTTTGTGTTGGTGTTGTTGTAGCTGATGTTGTGGTTGCAGATGTCGTAGTTGTTGATAGTGAAGTTGTTACTTCTTTCGGAGTAAAGCAACCAATGACCTCTAAGCGAACAACTATTGTTGGATTGGAGTCATCGCTAAATGAGACAAGAGTTATAAATTTGTTTAGGAAATCAAATAATTTGATTGAAATTTTGAAACATTATATAAATTTTGAAAACTGTTATTTAACTCAAACTTACGGGTTTCGAGTAGTTGTAATAGTAATTTCTATACTGTCGATTTTAGATCCTGGATTTACTTTTGGAGAATTCAAGTATTCCAATAATTTTGGAGAGTCTTGTAGATCTTTGCCAGATTTTAATACTTTCGATATATCGCCATTTTCCAATTTGACTTTCAATTCTGCAACTAGAACCTTTGTAGCATTGTCTACGAAAATATTGACCTCATTGATTGCTGCTGTCTGTGTTTCTAAAAATGAATTTTATTGAATAATTTAATATTTTCAAAATGAGATTTGAATTTACCATTTTTAGTCGGATTTACTTCAAAAACAACTACTGAACCAGTAATGGTTAAACCTTTGGTCGTTCCAAGTTGTTCATTTGACTCTGTAGGTAGTGGTTTATTATCGACAGTAATTGTGATGTCAGATGGTTGAATAGTCTAATATAAGTACGAGAAGTTAAAATCCACATGGAATATTAGAATTTAAGTTACATTTTTCTCTGTCATTCCGTCTTTAATTAAACATGGTATTGGAGTTGTTGTTGTTGTCGGTGTTATCGTTGTTATTGTTTGTGTTGGTGTTGTTGTAGCTGATGTTGTGGTTGCAGATGTCGTAGTTGTTGATAGTGAAGTTGTTACTTCTTTCGGAGTAAAGCAACCAATGACCTCTAAGCGAACAACTATTGTTGGATTGGAGTCATCGCTAAATGAGACAAGAGTTATAAATTTGTTTAGGAAATCAAATAATTTGATTGAAATTTTGAAACATTATATAAATTTTGAAAACTGTTATTTAACTCAAACTTACGGGTTTCGAGTAGTTGTAATAGTAATTTCTATACTGTCGATTTTAGATCCTGGATTTACTTTTGGAGAATTCAAGTATTCCAATAATTTTGGAGAGTCTTGTAGATCTTTGCCAGATTTTAATACTTTCGATATATCGCCATTTTCCAATTTGACTTTCAATTCTGCAACTAGAACCTTTGTAGCATTGTCTACGAAAATATTGACCTCATTGATTGCTGCTGTCTGTGTTTCTAAAAATGAATTTTATTGAATAATTTAATATTTTCAAAATGCGATTTGAATTTACCATTTTTAGTCGGATTTACTTCAAAAACAACTACTGAACCAGTAATGGTTAAACCTTTGGTCGTTCCAAGTTGTTCATTTGACTCTGTAGGTAGTGGTTTATTATCGACAGTAATTGTGATGTCAGATGGTTGAATAGTCTAATATAAGTACGAGAAGTTAAAATCCACATGGAATATTAGAATTTAAGTTACATTTTTCTCTGTCATTCCGTCTTTAATTAAACATGGTATTGGAGTTGTTGTTGTTGTCGGTGTTATCGTTGTTATTGTTTGTGTTGGTGTTGTTGTAGCTGATGTTGTGGTTGCAGATGTCGTAGTTGTTGATAGTGAAGTTGTTACTTCTTTCGGAGTAAAGCAACCAATGACCTCTAAGCGAACAACTATTGTTGGATTGGAGTCATCGCTAAATGAGACAAGAGTTATAAATTTGTTTAGGAAATCAAATAATTTGATTGAAATTTTGAAACATTATATAAATTTTGAAAACTGTTATTTAACTCAAACTTACGGGTTTCGAGTAGTTGTAATAGTAATTTCTATACTGTCGATTTTAGATCCTGGATTTACTTTTGGAGAATTCAAGTATTCCAATAATTTTGGAGAGTCTTGTAGATCTTTGCCAGATTTTAATACTTTCGATATATCGCCATTTTCCAATTTGACTTTCAATTCTGCAACTAGAACCTTTGTAGCATTGTCTACGAAAATATTGACCTCATTGATTGCTGCTGTCTGTGTTTCTAAAAATGAATTTTATTGAATAATTTAATATTTTCAAAATGAGATTTGAATTTACCATTTTTAGTCGGATTTACTTCAAAAACAACTACTGAACCAGTAATGGTTAAACCTTTGGTCGTTCCAAGTTGTTCATTTGACTCTGTAGGTAGTGGTTTATTATCGACAGTAATTGTGATGTCAGATGGTTGAATAGTCTAATATAAGTACGAGAAGTTAAAATCCACATGGAATATTAGAATTTAAGTTACATTTTTCTCTGTCATTCCGTCTTTAATTAAACATGGTATTGGAGTTGTTGTTGTTGTCGGTGTTATCGTTGTTATTGTTTGTGTTGGTGTTGTTGTAGCTGATGTTGTGGTTGCAGATGTCGTAGTTGTTGATAGTGAAGTTGTTACTTCTTTCGGAGTAAAGCAACCAATGACCTCTAAGCGAACAACTATTGTTGGATTGGAGTCATCGCTAAATGAGACAAGAGTTATAAATTTGTTTAGGAAATCAAATAATTTGATTGAAATTTTGAAACATTATATAAATTTTGAAAACTGTTATTTAACTCAAACTTACGGGTTTCGAGTAGTTGTAATAGTAATTTCTATACTGTCGATTTTAGATCCTGGATTTACTTTTGGAGAATTCAAGTATTCCAATAATTTTGGAGAGTCTTGTAGATCTTTGCCAGATTTTAATACTTTCGATATATCGCCATTAACCAATATGAGTTTGAATTCTACAACTAGAACCTTTGTAGCATTGTCTACGAAAATATTGACCTCATTGATTGCTGCTGTCTGTGTTTCTAAAAATGAATTTTATTTAATAATTTAATATTTTCAAAATGAAATTTGAATTTACCTTCTTTAGTCGGATTTACTTCAAATACAACTACAGAACCAGTAATGGTTAAACCTTTGGTCGTTCCAAGTTGTTCATTTGACTCTGTAGGTAGTGGTTTATTATCGACAGTAATTGTGATGTCAGATGGTTGAATAGTCTAATATAAGTACGAGAAGTTAAAATCCACATGGAATATTAGAATTTAAGTTACATTTTTCTCTGTCATTCCGTCTTTAATTAAACATGGTATTGGAGTTGTTGTTGTTTGTGTTGGTGTTGTTGTAGCTGATGTTGTGGTTGCAGATGTCGTAGTTGTTGATAGTGAAGTTGTTACTTCTTTCGGAGTAAAGCAACCAATGACCTCTAAGCGAACAACTATTGTTGGATTGGAGTCATCGCTAAATGAGACAAGAGTTATAAATTTGTTTAGGAAATCAAATAATTTGATTGAAATTTTGAAACATTATATAAATTTTGAAAACTGTTATTTAACTCAAACTTACGGGTTTCGAGTAGTTGTAATAGTAATTTCTATACTGTCGATTTTAGATCCTGGATTTACTTTTGGAGAATTCAAGTAATCCAATAATTTTGGAGAGTCTTGTAGATCTTTGCCAGATATTAATACTTTCGATATATCGCCATTTTCCAATTTGACTTTGAATTCTGCAACTAGAACCTTTGTAGCATTGTCTACGAAAATATTGACCTCATTGATTGCTGCTGTCTGTTTTTCTAAAAATGAATTTTATTGAATAATTTAATATTTTCAAAATGAGATTTGAATTTACCATTTTTAGTCGGATTTACTTCAAAAACAACTACTGAACCAGTAATGGTTAAACCTTTGGTCGTTCCAAGTTGTTCATTTGACTCTGTAGGTAGTGGTTTATTATCGACAGTAATTGTGATGTCAGATGGTTGAATAGTCTAATATAAGTACGAGAAGTTAAAATCCACATGGAATATTAGAATTTAAGTTACATTTTTCTCTGTCATTCCGTCTTTAATTAAACATGGTATTGGAGTTGTTGTTGTTGTCGGTGTTATCGTTGTTATTGTTTGTGTTGGTGTTGTTGTAGCTGATGTTGTGGTTGCAGATGTCGTAGTTGTTGATAGTGAAGTTGTTACTTCTTTCGGAGTAAAGCAACCAATGACCTCTAAGCGAACAACTATTGTTGGATTGGAGTCATCGCTAAATGAGACAAGAGTTATAAATTTGTTTAGGAAATCAAATAATTTGATTGAAATTTTGAAACATTATATAAATTTTGAAAACTGTTATTTAACTCAAACTTACGGGTTTCGAGTAGTTGTAATAGTAATTTCTATACTGTCGATTTTAGATCCTGGATTTACTTTTGGAGAATTCAAGTAATCCAATAATTTTGGAGAGTCTTGTAGATCTTTGCCAGATTTTAATACTTTCGATATATCGCCATTTTCCAATTTGACTTTCAATTCTGCAACTAGAACCTTTGTAGCATTGTCTACGAAAATATTGACCTCATTGATTGCTGCTGTCTGTGTTTCTAAAAATGAATTTTATTGAATAATTTAATATTTTCAAAATGAGATTTGAATTTACCATTTTTAGTCGGATTTACTTCAAAAACAACTACTGAACCAGTAATGGTTAAACCTTTGGTCGTTCCAAGTTGTTCATTTGACTCTGTAGGTAGTGGTTTATTATCGACAGTAATTGTGATGTCAGATGGTTGAATAGTCTAATATAAGTACGAGAAGTTAAAATCCACATGGAATATTAGAATTTAAGTTACATTTTTCTCTGTCATTCCGTCTTTAATTAAACATGGTATTGGAGTTGTTGTTGTTGTCGGTGTTATCGTTGTTATTGTTTGTGTTGGTGTTGTTGTAGCTGATGTTGTGGTTGCAGATGTCGTAGTTGTTGATAGTGAAGTTGTTACTTCTTTCGGAGTAAAGCAACCAATGACCTCTAAGCGAACAACTATTGTTGGATTGGAGTCATCGCTAAATGAGACAAGAGTTATAAATTTGTTTAGGAAATCAAATAATTTGATTGAAATTTTGAAACATTATATAAATTTTGAAAACTGTTATTTAACTCAAACTTACGGGTTTCGAGTAGTTGTAATAGTAATTTCTATACTGTCGATTTTAGATCCTGGATTTACTTTTGGAGAATTCAAGTATTCCAATAATTTTGGAGAGTCTTGTAGATCTTTGCCAGATTTTAATACTTTCGATATATCGCCATTTTCCAATTTGACTTTCAATTCTGCAACTAGAACCTTTGTAGCATTGTCTACGAAAATATTGACCTCATTGATTGCTGCTGTCTGTGTTTCTAAAAATGAATTTTATTGAATAATTTAATATTTTCAAAATGAGATTTGAATTTACCATTTTTAGTCGGATTTACTTCAAAAACAACTACTGAACCAGTAATGGTTAAACCTTTGGTCGTTCCAAGTTGTTCATTTGACTCTGTAGGTAGTGGTTTATTATCGACAGTAATTGTGATGTCAGATGGTTGAATAGTCTAATATAAGTACGAGAAGTTAAAATCCACATGGAATATTAGAATTTAAGTTACATTTTTCTCTGTCATTCCGTCTTTAATTAAACATGGTATTGAGTTGTTGTTGTTGTCGGTGTTATCGTTGTTATTGTTTGTGTTGGTGTTGTTGTAGCTGATGTTGTGGTTGCAGATGTCGTAGTTGTTGATAGTGAAGTTGTTACTTCTTTCGGAGTAAAGCAACCAATGACCTCTAAGCGAACAACTATTGTTGGATTGGAGTCATCGCTAAATGAGACAAGAGTTATAAATTTGTTTAGGAAATCAAATAATTTGATTGAAATTTTGAAACATTATATAAATTTTGAAAACTGTTATTTAACTCAAACTTACGGGTTTCGAGTAGTTGTAATAGTAATTTCTATACTGTCGATTTTAGATCCTGGATTTACTTTTGGAGAATTCAAGTAATCCAATAATTTTGGAGAGTCTTGTAGATCTTTGCCAGATATTAATACTTTCGATATATCGCCATTAACCAATATGAGTTTGAATTCTACAACTAGAACCTTTGTAGCATTGTCTACGAAAATATTGACCTCATTGATTGCTGCTGTCTGTGTTTCTAAAAATGAATTTTATTGAATAATTTAATATTTTCAAAATGAGATTTGAATTTACCATTTTTAGTCGGATTTACTTCAAAAACAACTACTGAACCAGTAATGGTTAAACCTTTGGTCGTTCCAAGTTGTTCATTTGACTCTGTAGGTAGTGGTTTATTATCGACAGTAATTGTGATGTCAGATGGTTGAATAGTCTAATATAAGTACGAGAAGTTAAAATCCACATGGAATATTAGAATTTAAGTTACATTTTTCTCTGTCATTCCGTCTTTAATTAAACATGGTATTGGAGTTGTTGTTGTTGTCGGTGTTATCGTTGTTATTGTTTGTGTTGGTGTTGTTGTAGCTGATGTTGTGGTTGCAGATGTCGTAGTTGTTGATAGTGAAGTTGTTACTTCTTTCGGAGTAAAGCAACCAATGACCTCTAAGCGAACAACTATTGTTGGATTGGAGTCATCGCTAAATGAGACAAGAGTTATAAATTTGTTTAGGAAATCAAATAATTTGATTGAAATTTTGAAACATTATATAAATTTTGAAAACTGTTATTTAACTCAAACTTACGGGTTTCGAGTAGTTGTAATAGTAATTTCTATACTGTCGATTTTAGATCCTGGATTTACTTTTGGAGAATTCAAGTATCCAATAATTTTGGAGAGTCTTGTAGATCTTTGCCAGATTTTAATACTTTCGATATATCGCCATTGTCCAATGTGACTTTGAATTCTGCAACTAGAACCTTTGTAGCATTGTCTACTGAAAATATTGACCTCATTGATTGCTGCTGTCTGTGTTTCTAAAAATGAATTTTATTGAATAATTTAATATTTTCAAAATGAGATTTGAATTTACCATTTTTAGTCGGATTTACTTCAAAAACAACTACTGAACCAGTAATGGTTAAACCTTTGGTCGTTCCAAGTTGTTCATTTGACTCTGTAGGTAGTGGTTTATTATCGACAGTAATTGTGATGTCAGATGGTTGAATAGTCTAATATAAGTACGAGAAGTTAAAATCCACATGGAATATTAGAATTTAAGTTACATTTTTCTCTGTCATTCCGTCTTTAATTAAACATGGTATTGGAGTTGTTGTTGTTGTCGGTGTTATCGTTGTTATTGTTTGTGTTGGTGTTGTTGTAGCTGATGTTGTGGTTGCAGATGTCGTAGTTGTTGATAGTGAAGTTGTTACTTCTTTCGGAGTAAAGCAACCAATGACCTCTAAGCGAACAACTATTGTTGGATTGGAGTCATCGCTAAATGAGACAAGAGTTATAAATTTGTTTAGGAAATCAAATAATTTGATTGAAATTTTGAAACATTATATAAATTTTGAAAACTGTTATTTAACTCAAACTTACGGGTTTCGAGTAGTTGTAATAGTAATTTCTATACTGTCGATTTTAGATCCTGGATTTACTTTTGGAGAATTCAAGTAATCCAATAATTTTGGAGAGTCTTGTAGATCTTTGCCAGATATTAATACTTTCGATATATCGCCATTAACCAATATGAGTTTGAATTCTACAACTAGAACCTTTGTAGCATTGTCTACGAAAATATTGACCTCATTGATTGCTGCTGTCTGTTTTTCTAAAAATGAATTTTATTTAATAATTTAATATTTTCAAAATGAAATTTGAATTTACCTTCTTTAGTCGGATTTACTTCAAATACAACTACAGAACCAGTAATGGTTAAACCTTTGGTCGTTCCAAGTTGTTCATTTGACTCTGTAGGTAGTGGTTTATTATCGACAGTAATTGTGATGTCAGATGGTTGAATAGTCTAATATAAGTACGAGAAGTTAAAATCCACATGGAATATTAGAATTTAAGTTACATTTTTCTCTGTCATTCCGTCTTTAATTAAACATGGTATTGGAGTTGTTGTTGTTGTCGGTGTTATCGTTGTTATTGTTTGTGTTGGTGTGGTTGTAGCTGATGTTGTGGTTGCAGATGTCGTAGTTGTTGATAGTGAAGTTGTTACTTCTTTCGGAGTAAAGCAACCAATGACCTCTAAGCGAACAACTATTGTTGGATTGGAGTCATCGCTAAATGAGACAAGAGTTATAAATTTGTTTAGGAAATCAAATAATTTGATTGAAATTTTGAAACATTATATAAATTTTGAAAACTGTTATTTAACTCAAACTTACGGGTTTCGAGTAGTTGTAATAGTAATTTCTATACTGTCGATTTTAGATCCTGGATTTACTTTTGGAGAATTCAAGTAATCCAATAATTTTGGAGAGTCTTGTAGATCTTTGCCAGATTTTAATACTTTCGATACATCGCCAGTGTCCAATGTGACTTTGAATTCTGCAACTAGAACCTTTGTAGCATTGTCTACGAAAATATTGACCTCATTGATTGCTGCTGTCTGTGTTTCTAAAAATGAATTTTATTTAATAATTTAATATTTTCAAAATGAGATTTGAATTTACCATTTTTAGTCGGATTTACTTCAAAAACAACTACTGAACCAGTAATGGTTAAACCTTTGGTCGTTCCAAGTTGTTCATTTGACTCTGTAGGTAGTGGTTTATTATCGACAGTAATTGTGATGTCAGATGGTTGAATAGTCTAATATAAGTACGAGAAGTTAAAATCCACATGGAATATTAGAATTTAAGTTACATTTTTCTCTGTCATTCCGTCTTTAATTAAACATGGTATTGGAGTTGTTGTTGTTGTCGGTGTTATCGTTGTTATTGTTTGTGTTGGTGTGGTTGTAGCTGATGTTGTGGTTGCAGATGTCGTAGTTGTTGATAGTGAAGTTGTTACTTCTTTCGGAGTAAAGCAACCAATGACCTCTAAGCGAACAACTATTGTTGGATTGGAGTCATCGCTAAATGAGACAAGAGTTATAAATTTGTTTAGGAAATCAAATAATTTGATTGAAATTTTGAAACATTATATAAATTTTGAAAACTGTTATTTAACTCAAACTTACGGGTTTCGAGTAGTTGTAATAGTAATTTCTATACTGTCGATTTTAGATCCTGGATTTACTTTTGGAGAATTCAAGTATTCCAATAATTTTGGAGAGTCTTGTAGATCTTTGCCAGATATTAATACTTTCGATATATCGCCATTAACCAATATGAGTTTGAATTCTACAACTAGAACCTTTGTAGCATTGTCTACGAAAATATTGACCTCATTGATTGCTGCTGTCTGTGTTTCTAAAAATGAATTTTATTGAATAATTTAATATTTTCAAAATGAGATTTGAATTTACCATTTTTAGTCGGATTTACTTCAAAACAACTACTGAACCAGTAATGGTTAAACCTTTGGTCGTTCCAAGTTGTTCATTTGACTCTGTAGGTAGTGGTTTATTATCGACAGTAATTGTGATGTCAGATGGTTGAATAGTCTAATATAAGTACGAGAAGTTAAAATCCACATGGAATATTAGAATTTAAGTTACATTTATCTCTGTCATTCCGTCTTTAATTAAACATGGTATTGGAGTTGTTGTTGTTGTCGGTGTTATCGTTGTTATTGTTTGTGTTGGTGTTGTTGTAGCTGATGTTGTGGTTGCAGATGTCGTAGTTGTTGATAGTGAAGTTGTTACTTCTTTCGGAGTAAAGCAACCAATGACCTCTAAGCGAACAACTATTGTTGGATTGGAGTCATCGCTAAATGAGACAAGAGTTATAAATTTGTTTAGGAAATCAAATAATTTGATTGAAATTTTGAAACATTATATAAATTTTGAAAACTGTTATTTAACTCAAACTTACGGGTTTCGAGTAGTTGTAATAGTAATTTCTATACTGTCGATTTTAGATCCTGGATTTACTTTTGGAGAATTCAAGTAATTCCAATAATTTTGGAGAGTCTTGTAGATCTTTGCCAGATTTTAATACTTTCGATATATCGCCAGTGTCCAATGTGACTTTGAATTCTGCAACTAGAACCTTTGTAGCATTGTCTATGAAAATATTGACCTCATTGATTGCTGCTGTCTGTGTTTCTAAAAATGAATTTTATTGAATAATTTAATATTTTCAAAATGAGATTTGAATTTACCATTTTTAGTCGGATTTACTTCAAAAACAACTACTGAACCAGTAATGGTTAAACCTTTGGTCGTTCCAAGTTGTTCATTTGACTCTGTAGGTAGTGGTTTATTATCGACAGTAATTGTGATGTCAGATGGTTGAATAGTCTAATATAAGTACGAGAAGTTAAAATCCACATGGAATATTAGAATTTAAGTTACATTTTTCTCTGTCATTCCGTCTTTAATTAAACATGGTATTGGAGTTGTTGTTGTTGTCGGTGTTATCGTTGTTATTGTTGTGTGGTGTTGTTGTAGCTGATGTTGTGGTTGCAGATGTCGTAGTTGTTGATAGCGAAGTTGTTACTTCTTTCGGAGTAAAGCAACCAATGACCTCTAAGCGAACAACTATTGTTGGATTGGAGTCATCGCTAAATGAGACAAGAGTTATAAATTTGTTTAGGAAATCAAATAATTTGATTGAAATTTTGAAACATTATATAAATTTTGAAAACTGTTATTTAACTCAAACTTACGGGTTTCGAGTAGTTGTAATAGTAATTTCTATACTGTCGATTTTAGATCCTGGATTTACTTTTGGAGAATTCAAGTAATCCAATAATTTTGGAGAGTCTTGTAGATCTTTGCCAGATATTAATACTTTCGATATATCGCCATTAACCAATATGAGTTTGAATTCTACAACTAGAACCTTTGTAGCATTGTCTACTGAAAATATTGACCTCATTGATTGCTGCTGTCTGTGTTTCTAAAAATGAATTTTATTGAATAATTTAATATTTTCAAAATGAGATTTGAATTTACCATTTTTAGTCGGATTTACTTCAAAAACAACTACTGAACCAGTAATGGTTAAACCTTTGGTCGTTCCAAGTTGTTCATTTGACTCTGTAGGTAGTGGTTTATTATCGACAGTAATTGTGATGTCAGATGGTTGAATAGTCTAATATAAGTACGAGAAGTTAAAATCCACATGGAATATTAGAATTTAAGTTACATTTTTCTCTGTCATTCCGTCTTTAATTAAACATGGTATTGGAGTTGTTGTTGTTGTCGGTGTTATCGTTGTTATTGTTTGTGTTGGTGTTGTTGTAGCTGATGTTGTGGTTGCAGATGTCGTAGTTGTTGATAGTGAAGTTGTTACTTCTTTCGGAGTAAAGCAACCAATGACCTCTAAGCGAACAACTATTGTTGGATTGGAGTCATCGCTAAATGAGACAAGAGTTATAAATTTGTTTAGGAAATCAAATAATTTGATTGAAATTTTGAAACATTATATAAATTTTGAAAACTGTTATTTAACTCAAACTTACGGGTTTCGAGTAGTTGTAATAGTAATTTCTATACTGTCGATTTTAGATCCTGGATTTACTTTTGGAGAATTCAAGTAATCCAATAATTTTGGAGAGTCTTGTAGATCTTTGCCAGATATTAATACTTTCGATATATCGCCATTAACCAATATGAGTTTGAATTCTACAACTAGAACCTTTGTAGCATTGTCTACGAAAATATTGACCTCATTGATTGCTGCTGTCTGTGTTTCTAAAAATGAATTTTATTGAATAATTTAATATTTTCAAAATGAGATTTGAATTTACCATTTTTAGTCGGATTTACTTCAAAAACAACTACTGAACCAGTAATGGTTAAACCTTTGGTCGTTCCAAGTTGTTCATTTGACTCTGTAGGTAGTGGTTTATTATCGACAGTAATTGTGATGTCAGATGGTTGAATAGTCTAATATAAGTACGAGAAGTTAAAATCCACATGGAATATTAGAATTTAAGTTACATTTTTCTCTGTCATTCCGTCTTTAATTAAACATGGTATTGGAGTTGTTGTTGTTGTCGGTGTTATCGTTGTTATTGTTTGTGTTGGTGTTGTTGTAGCTGATGTTGTGGTTGCAGATGTCGTAGTTGTTGATAGCGAAGTTGTTACTTCTTTCGGAGTAAAGCAACCAATGACCTCTAAGCGAACAACTATTGTTGGATTGGAGTCATCGCTAAATGAGACAAGAGTTATAAATTTGTTTAGGAAATCAAATAATTTGATTGAAATTTTGAAACATTATATAAATTTTGAAAACTGTTATTTAACTCAAACTTACGGGTTTCGAGTAGTTGTAATAGTAATTTCTATACTGTCGATTTTAGATCCTGGATTTACTTTTGGAGAATTCAAGTAATCCAATAATTTTGGAGAGTCTTGTAGATCTTTGCCAGATATTAATACTTTCGATATATCGCCATTAACCAATATGAGTTTGAATTCTACAACTAGAACCTTTGTAGCATTGTCTACGAAAATATTGACCTCATTGATTGCTGCTGTCTGTGTTTCTAAAAATGAATTTTATTGAATAATTTAATATTTTCAAAATGAGATTTGAATTTACCATTTTTAGTCGGATTTACTTCAAAAACAACTACTGAACCAGTAATGGTTAAACCTTTGGTCGTTCCAAGTTGTTCATTTGACTCTGTAGGTAGTGGTTTATTATCGACAGTAATTGTGATGTCAGATGGTTGAATAGTCTAATATAAGTACGAGAAGTTAAAATCCACATGGAATATTAGAATTTAAGTTACATTTTTCTCTGTCATTCCGTCTTTAATTAAACATGGTATTGGAAGTTGTTGTTGTTGTCGGTGTTATCGTTGTTATTGTTTGTGTTGGTGTTGTTGTAGCTGATGTTGTGGTTGCAGATGTCGTAGTTGTTGATAGTGAAGTTGTTACTTCTTTCGGAGTAAAGCAACCAATGACCTCTAAGCGAACAACTATTGTTGGATTGGAGTCATCGCTAAATGAGACAAGAGTTATAAATTTGTTTAGGAAATCAAATAATTTGATTGAAATTTTGAAACATTATATAAATTTTGAAAACTGTTATTTAACTCAAACTTACGGGTTTCGAGTAGTTGTAATAGTAATTTCTATACTGTCGATTTTAGATCCTGGATTTACTTTTGGAGAATTCAAGTAATCCAATAATTTTGGAGAGTCTTGTAGATCTTTGCCAGATATTAATACTTTCGATATATCGCCATTAACCAATATGAGTTTGAATTCTACAACTAGAACCTTTGTAGCATTGTCTACTGAAAATATTGACCTCATTGATTGCTGCTGTCTGTGTTTCTAAAAATGAATTTTATTGAATAATTTAATATTTTCAAAATGAGATTTGAATTTACCATTTTTAGTCGGATTTACTTCAAAAACAACTACTGAACCAGTAATGGTTAAACCTTTGGTCGTTCCAAGTTGTTCATTTGACTCTGTAGGTAGTGGTTTATTATCGACAGTAATTGTGATGTCAGATGGTTGAATAGTCTAATATAAGTACGAGAAGTTAAAATCCACATGGAATATTAGAATTTAAGTTACATTTTTCTCTGTCATTCCGTCTTTAATTAAACATGGTATTGGAGTTGTTGTTGTTGTCGGTGTTATCGTTGTTATTGTTTGTGTTGGTGTTGTTGTAGCTGATGTTGTGGTTGCAGATGTCGTAGTTGTTGATAGCGAAGTTGTTACTTCTTTCGGAGTAAAGCAACCAATGACCTCTAAGCGAACAACTATTGTTGGATTGGAGTCATCGCTAAATGAGACAAGAGTTATAAATTTGTTTAGGAAATCAAATAATTTGATTGAAATTTTGAAACATTATATAAATTTTGAAAACTGTTATTTAACTCAAACTTACGGGTTTCGAGTAGTTGTAATAGTAATTTCTATACTGTCGATTTTAGATCCTGGATTTACTTTTGGAGAATTCAAGTAATCCAATAATTTTGGAGAGTCTTGTAGATCTTTGCCAGATTTTAATACTTTCGATACATCGCCAGTGTCCAATGTGACTTTGAATTCTGCAACTAGAACCTTTGTAGCATTGTCTATGAAAATATTGACCTCATTGATTGCTGCTGTCTGTGTTTCTAAAAATGAATTTTATTGAATAATTTAATATTTTCAAAATGAGATTTGAATTTACCATTTTTAGTCGGATTTACTTCAAAAACAACTACTGAACCAGTAATGGTTAAACCTTTGGTCGTTCCAAGTTGTTCATTTGACTCTGTAGGTAGTGGTTTATTATCGACAGTAATTGTGATGTCAGATGGTTGAATAGTCTAATATAAGTACGAGAAGTTAAAATCCACATGGAATATTAGAATTTAAGTTACATTTTTCTCTGTCATTCCGTCTTTAATTAAACATGGTATTGGAGTTGTTGTTGTTGTCGGTGTTATCGTTGTTATTGTTTGTGTTGGTGTTGTTGTAGCTGATGTTGTGGTTGCAGATGTCGTAGTTGTTGATAGCTGAAGTTGTTACTTCTTTCGGAGTAAAGCAACCAATGACCTCTAAGCGAACAACTATTGTTGGATTGGAGTCATCGCTAAATGAGACAAGAGTTATAAATTTGTTTAGGAAATCAAATAATTTGATTGAAATTTTGAAACATTATATAAATTTTGAAAACTGTTATTTAACTCAAACTTACGGGTTTCGAGTAGTTGTAATAGTAATTTCTATACTGTCGATTTTAGATCCTGGATTTACTTTTGGAGAATTCAAGTAATCCAATAATTTTGGAGAGTCTTGTAGATCTTTGCCAGATTTTAATACTTTCGATACTATCGCCAGTGTCCAATGTGACTTTGAATTCTGCAACTAGAACCTTTGTAGCATTGTCTACGAAAATATTGACCTCATTGATTGCTGCTGTCTGTGTTTCTAAAAATGAATTTTATTGAATAATTTAATATTTTCAAAATGAGATTTGAATTTACCATTTTTAGTCGGATTTACTTCAAAAACAACTACTGAACCAGTAATGGTTAAACCTTTGGTCGTTCCAAGTTGTTCATTTGACTCTGTAGGTAGTGGTTTATTATCGACAGTAATTGTGATGTCAGATGGTTGAATAGTCTAATATAAGTACGAGAAGTTAAAATCCACATGGAATATTAGAATTTAAGTTACATTTTTCTCTGTCATTCCGTCTTTAATTAAACATGGTATTGGAGTTGTTGTTGTCGGTGTTATCGTTGTTATTGTTTGTGTTGGTGTTGTTGTAGCTGATGTTGTGGTTGCAGATGTCGTAGTTGTTGATAGTGAAGTTGTTACTTCTTTCGGAGTAAAGCAACCAATGACCTCTAAGCGAACAACTATTGTTGGATTGGAGTCATCGCTAAATGAGACAAGAGTTATAAATTTGTTTAGGAAATCAAATAATTTGATTGAAATTTTGAAACATTATATAAATTTTGAAAACTGTTATTTAACTCAAACTTACGGGTTTCGAGTAGTTGTAATAGTAATTTCTATACTGTCGATTTTAGATCCTGGATTTACTTTTGGAGAATTCAAGTAATCCAATAATTTTGGAGAGTCTTGTAGATCTTTGCCAGATTTTAATACTTTCGATACATCGCCAGTGTCCAATGTGACTTTGAATTCTGCAACTAGAACCTTTGTAGCATTGTCTACGAAAATATTGACCTCATTGATTGCTGCTGTCTGTGTTTCTAAAAATGAATTTTATTGAATAATTTAATATTTTCAAAATGAGATTTGAATTTACCATTTTTAGTCGGATTTACTTCAAAAACAACTACTGAACCAGTAATGGTTAAACCTTTGGTCGTTCCAAGTTGTTCATTTGACTCTGTAGGTAGTGGTTTATTATCGACAGTAATTGTGATGTCAGATGGTTGAATAGTCTAATATAAGTACGAGAAGTTAAAATCCACATGAATATTAGAATTTAAGTTACATTTTTCTCTGTCATTCCGTCTTTAATTAAACATGGTATTGGAGTTGTTGTTGTTGTCGGTGTTATCGTTGTTATTGTTTGTGTTGGTGTTGTTGTAGCTGATGTTGTGGTTGCAGATGTCGTAGTTGTTGATAGCTGAAGTTGTTACTTCTTTCGGAGTAAAGCAACCAATGACCTCTAAGCGAACAACTATTGTTGGATTGGAGTCATCGCTAAATGAGACAAGAGTTATAAATTTGTTTAGGAAATCAAATAATTTGATTGAAATTTTGAAACATTATATAAATTTTGAAAACTGTTATTTAACTCAAACTTACGGGTTTCGAGTAGTTGTAATAGTAATTTCTATACTGTCGATTTTAGATCCTGGATTTACTTTTGGAGAATTCAAGTAATCCAATAATTTTGGAGAGTCTTGTAGATCTTTGCCAGATTTTAATACTTTCGATACATCGCCAGTGTCCAATGTGACTTTGAATTCTGCAACTAGAACCTTTGTAGCATTGTCTACGAAAATATTGACCTCATTGATTGCTGCTGTCTGTGTTTCTAAAAATGAATTTTATTGAATAATTTAATATTTTCAAAATGAGATTTGAATTTACCATTTTTAGTCGGATTTACTTCAAAACAACTACTGAACCAGTAATGGTTAAACCTTTGGTCGTTCCAAGTTGTTCATTTGACTCTGTAGGTAGTGGTTTATTATCGACAGTAATTGTGATGTCAGATGGTTGAATAGTCTAATATAAGTACGAGAAGTTAAAATCCACATGGAATATTAGAATTTAAGTTACATTTTTCTCTGTCATTCCGTCTTTAATTAAACATGGTATTGGAGTTGTTCGTTGTTGTCGGTGTTATTGTTGTTATTGTTTGTTTTAATGTTGTTGCTTCTGATGTTGTGGAAGCAAGCTGTTGTATATAGTTGTTGATCTCGAAATTGTAAATTGACTCGTTTCTGTTGTTTTTATTGGTGTTGTGGTTTCATTGGTTGTTATTGATATTGTACTTGTAAATTTTTCGCAATTCTTTTCATCAAAGGCGTTCACACAGTCGTTTACTCCGTTACATTGTTTTGTTCCGTTAATGCATTGGCAGATTCTTTCAGTCGTCGTCGTTTTGTCATTTTCACATAATATCATCTCAGGTTCTTTGCATAAACATTCTATATTTTCCATTTATATATTTTTTAGCAATAATAACAAAATTTACCGCATCCGTGTTCGTCACTTCCGTCTCCGCAATCATCTTGTCCGTCACATTTGTTTGTTAATGTTATACAATTTTGGCTATTATTACATTTGAATTCTGTTATCTCGCATTCTGAATTTTCTATTATTTATTTTTTTAATATTAGCTATTTACTTTTGCAGTTTTCCTCGTCTGATTTGTCGTTTACCCCGCAGTCATAAATTCCATTGCATTTTTTGTTTTCTTCTATACAAATATTTGAATCTTTACACATACTTTGGTGTGGTAAGCATCCTAAATTTATAAATTTCTGTAAATTTTAATTTTCTATATTTTTCATATTTATATGAAGTTTTTGAATTGTGTTATTTAGAAAAAGTCTTCTCTATTTTTTTGGTAAAAATTGAATTGTTATTAAAAGTCGCTCTTAAAAATCAGGGTTTTTTGATTTGATGAATCTTTTTATTCCGGTGAAATTCAGTTCTGATTTCGTAAATTAAGATATTGTTGCTATAATCAGGATAATTCAGTTTAGTGCCCCTATCTAGCACTTTTATTAATTTAATAATTGAACTAAAAATATATTGGATTAATTAAATTAAAATTAAAAACAATTGTTTAAATAATCTGTTAATTTCACTTTTTACATAAATCATTATAAAATTCAATTAAAAAAAATCATCAAATTCAAACATGTCTAACAAAGTAACTGAAGTTGTCACTGAAGTCAAACAAGTTGAAGAAGTTGAAGAATCATCAAATCGATTCAAAATCAATGGATCAAATATGGCAGAAATACAGAAAACAGAAACCTTCATCGTATTCACAATGATATCTCTAGTGATGTTCAAGTTCTTCGACAATGTTAATAACAATAAATTATTTGTTCAAGTTAATTGTATGTCTCTACATTCAGGATATTCCATTGCTCATAAATCATTGGACTGTTTAAATTTCAAGTTATTATTTTTACCTAAAAACCAACTTCACTTATTCAACTTTATGATATGGGCATATTAAAAACTTTCAAAACTTATTATGTAAATGCACTCATAAATTATTTTCTTAATGATTGTGAATCATCGAATTTTCTTGAAAATTTAATATACGCCAAGCTATTGTTATAATTTCAGAACTTAGGAAATGTTAAGGGTTGAAACTATCAGAATTAATGAATATTGTAAATCATACCTTGCTGACATTAGAAAGGATAAAGTTGAAGAAAATATCAATGAAGTAATAGAAGAAACACTTGAAAATCTTGATGGGATTTAAAACATTCAATTTTACAATGATGAAGATATTATAAATGATGTTGAAACTTCAGATGTTTTAAAATAATTTGAAAAATTAGAGTAAAATGTTAGAATATTTAGTTCAGATTCTTTGAAAGAATTTTATGCATTCAGAAAAAAACTTTTGAATGATTTTAGAATAGCTCGTGAAATCAAAATTATCGATTTTTTGATTAAAAAAAATCTTTTTATCATGAAACTTATTTTACATCTAAAGTTCTTATTTAATGTTTCGTCAAAAATGATGTCCCAAACCGGTGTCCAAATGTATTACTATATTCAATTGTAGTTATTTTTTCAGTTAGCAGACTTTGCCTTTTTAACACTCTTTAATTTAATCCATATTTATAAATTTTTATGTTCATTGTTAATGATAATTTAATAATTATTTTTTTCGCGTTATTGTTTATTGTAAAAATATATTTCTAATTTGTTATCTTTGCTTTCTTTGATGGGTAACGGTACCATTCAACTTTTAAAGATTTTACTAATTTTTTATGAATGCTTTCGTTTTCTTAAAATTTATAAAAACTTACCACAATCTTTTTCGTCGGAATTATCTTCGCAGTTCTGAGTTCTATCGCACTTTTTTGTCATTGGTATGCAAACTCCATTGGAAATGCATTGAAATTGTTGAAGATCACACTCATCTTAATTATATTTATTTTTAATAATTAAATGATTTTTAAACTTTATTTTAAAATTTTTTTATAATTTTGATAATACCAGTAGAACATGTGAGAAAATCTGATCTGTATAATAGTTATTGTTCCTTCAGAAAGTTTTTTGAAAAGACTTTATTTATGAATTGCAGTAATAACATGATAAATTAATAATAGTAGAAATCGAGATTATTCTTACAAATGGAATCCAGTTGCTGACGCCGTTAGAAAGGGAATGGAAGTAACTATAGTATACGGACGCAAAAAATAATGCCTCTACATGTTCATCCGAATAGTTCACTCTCTAGGATTACTGTTTCCAAGGGTAATTTGAAATTAATTTTTGAGTCCCTTAAACTATAGCTCAACCAGAGAATGTTTAAGATTGGTTCTGATGGTGCTCGAGAATTATACTAATTCAAAGTATTCACTCGAATGATTGAAATACATGCGTTGTAACTGTCAATGAAATAGATTATGGTTAATTCCCGTTAAACTGATGGCCTTTTTATATTTAAATTTTAGCTTTAGATAATTAGTTATTTTTAATTTTCAATCAACACCTGATTAATAAAATTATTTAAGGTGATTACTGTTGTAAGTAATATATTTTGATGTTTTGATTGAATTTTTAGCAATTATTATATCTGTCAGTCGGTTATTTATTTATATGTAAATAATAATAAGTTATTTATCTAATAATAATAAATTATAAAACTTCATCAAATATTGGTATTATATCTATTGATTAAATCGTTAATAAACCATGCAAAATCTATATTTATAATTTTATGAGTCATATGACAGACATCGATTCGCTTATCTTTCACTTGTGGAGATGTTATTATTTCTGATCAACTTTATACTTTTTATTGATTGAAATATTAACTATGTGTGATAAATGATTTCCAGTATTAGGCGTAATTTTTATTACTAAAAAGTTAATAATCTTACTAATACCTGTGATTGTCTAACAATTTGGATAGCAAATATTACTTTTTTGGATTTTTTTCTAATACAAATTATTTAGTCTTACTAATATTTTGATGTTATTTCCATTTATATTTCTATCTTGATTTATGAAAGTATTATGTGATTCGTAGTTTTCAATATATAGTTTTCCACTAAATAAATTTTAAATAAAAATTTCTCAGTAAAACTGATTAATTATTAGTCATTATTTACCAAAGAATAATTTAGTTTTATCAAAAGAGCATGGTCAGTCACAAATGATTTAGAACCACTGATTTAAGATTGCATTACCTAACCAATTAATGATAATAGATAACCAATAATCCTTTCAACTCTTGAATTTATTTTGCATGACATACCTGTAACTCCAGCATACTTTTTACAATTTCAATTAAAAATGGTAGATTTAAGACAAGATAAATAAAAATGAAACAGGTGTCATGCAAATGTGCATTCAAAACACTATATATATATATATATATATATATATAATTTATTTAAACAAAAATAACAACAGTCGATGACTATTCATAAGTTTTATAGCTTATAAATAGCGCCGACATAGTAACCAACGGAGTGCAAAAGGTTAATTATATCTTGAATAACAAATGCAACCTTTAGATTCATGATGTTTTTTAACATAATGAATCAAAGATACTTCTGTTATTTTGTCTGTCCACATATTATCATTATATAAAAACAAAATTTACTGCAGTTTTTCTCATCTTCTGAATTTGAACAATCAGTAATTTTATCGCATATCTTGCTAGATTCAATGCATTTTCCATCGTCACAACGAAATTGACTTGGTGTACATGTTGTTATGCATTCACTGTCATCTTCAGTGCAATTGAATTGAGCTTGTACACATTGACTGTAAATTTTATTCAGTTGAAATATTTGAATTTTATTGAAATGATAAAAATATACCATTTTTTACAATTTTCCATTTTAATAATAGCTCCATTCACATAACTTTGACCGTTATAGTAACAGGGACAGGTAGTTGGTGGAATACATTCGCCGTTAAGATCTATCATCCCATTGGGACATGTACAACCTTCAACACAATGGCTTGTACTACAGTGTGAAGGTGCATTAGAACCAATCGTATCACACGTTTGCGGGCACGGAGATGCGCAAGCATTGTAATGCTTTCCACCTTCGCACATTATAGCTGATTTAGAAATAAGTATCACATATTAGCCTACATATTATAAAATATATTTACGGCACAAGTTTTGAGTTCTCCATTTAACAGGAATTCCGAGAAACGCACATTGGGTTGCAAATGTTGCTAGAGAGGTGCAAAGACATTCGCAATCACCTCCACGATTGCATCCGCATGCATCATACAAACAATTACTGTAGTACCTGTTAACGTCTTGATGCATTGCCTCAATGCAGGAACTAAAAACACCGTTTGTATCTTTCATTATACCACACATTTGTTCCGCCCAGCTTTTTCTATCAGGATTCTATTAAAAAATATAATTGTGTAATTGATTTAAGAGTAAATTAAAAATAATTACGGCATTGCACATATCTTGCTCTTTTGATGAAGCTACGTTGTTTTCAGGAGAAATTTCATAAGGACAAATATCTGCATTGGCGATAAAAGATTCTGCGAATTGTATTGCATCTTCATATTTCATTGTTCCATGCATATATTCATTTTGAGAATCTCCGTCATAATTTCCACAAAGACCTTGTACATTACCTTGAAATGAAGGTTTCAAAAACAGATAAACTCGCGTGCCTTAAATGAAGATAAAATAATCTAATTGACTGACAATTATTACTTCTGTCCCATAGTACTCGTAAACCGATCGTATCACTAACAAGTTGGGTGAAGAATGTTAGTTGTTCTATAACTACGTCGTATTTTGGGAACAACGGAAGGGTATCATTATTTCCTCTTGATAATAGATAGGTTTGACCTCCAATTACGATTTGTACAAATTTAGCACATGTTGCCTGATAAAAATATATATTACAATCAAAATCAAGTTATTCAAATCAAATAATAATACAATTCATGCGTTTCCAGAACGAAATCTGAATAATAAAATGTACGTGGTATTTGTAATGACATAAAAAGTTATAATAACACGGAATATATTAACGACTTTACCAGTGACAAATTAGTCATTTGAAGCCCTGGCAGTTTTCATGCGCCCCTGATGACTGAGGATAATTGTTAATATAATGAATTTGAAATTAAATTCCCCCAACCCATTAGTGTGTTATTAAGTACGCTTATTTATTAAATATTTTCAATTTTTTGGCGATAATGGGCGGTATTTCATTTATTTTCATTTTGACACAGGATCAAAAATGTGTGTTGAATAGGATTAAGTCTTTGTTCTTTTGTCAAAATAAATATAATGAAATATCAAAAAGAAAACAAATCAAAGGTGACAAAGATATGAAAAAAATTACTGATAATATAGTCAGTTATGTCAAAATTTATGTCAAAAAATATATATTGGTATTCAGAAATATAAAGAAAAAGATAAAATTGAAATGGAATAATTTTGGAAAAGACAAAGGATTCTGCTGAGAATGATTAATATTTGAATGATTGAAAATGGTAAAATTGGGAATTTAATTTAATTCAGCATTGTCAAAAAATTACTTTCAAAATCAAGTAATTTGATTTAACCTCTTTTAGGACAAAGGCTGAAATTGGTTAATATATTAACCAGTTGCTTTAAGGTCTATATTTCTAATACCGCCCATATAAACATCAACTTTAATACATCAATACTTTGTCGACAACTCTCTTTGATTAATTTATTGTTCTAACTACTTGAAGTTTGCGTTACAATGAAGAAGTCCAGCCCTGTGAAAGATCTAAAAAGAACTGTATATGTATGTAAACAGTGTAATGTGCCGTTGTGCACTTTATGTTTTGAACTTTTTCACAAGAATGGTTGTAAAAAAATATAATCAATACTTGTTTGAAATGTTTATATTTTTTGTAATAAAATTTTGTACAAAATCTCTTTTTTATTACATAAATTTATTTTCTAACATGATGCTAAACAATCTTTGGTCAATATATTAACCGATGAAATCTTTGATTTTTCTGATGGACTATGAAATATTTTTATTTTTATTTTTCAAATTTATTTTATCTGGATAATGAATATTTTAAAATATATTAGTTAAAATTCAAATTCCAAAATAATTAATTTGTCCTATAAAGAGTTAACATTTATAATACGATAATTAAACAATTGTTATCCATTTTATAATGAATTCAATGACATTGGTTGAAAATTGCTTAAAATTCCGTTTTTCAACCTTTTCCGATTGGTCGAACGGGATTCTTAATTTATCACCGCGCATTATCTGTTTTAGATTTTTATTTTTACTGATATTGACACTTGTAAATTGGTTTCATGAGAAAAATTAAACTACCGAAATATTTTTCTAATAGATTATTGCAGAAAATTATTTATAATTTTTATTTTGTTTATCCAATTAAACTTTCCGTATGTCAGTTGAAAAAAACTGATTTAATCGGTCAAAGAAAATTAATTAAAGAACATTTACAAAATTTATTACATTTAACCCTGTAATAACATCCTCAAAATTCAGTCTGAAACTCAATTATAACTTTTGTGTGAAGTGCCTCATGATACTGTTTCTCTTAATGGGTAAAGGTTTCTTTCGGGATTTCATTTAACACCCTATGACATTGGTTATTGTGTTATATTACAAATTTAAGAAAAATGGATTTGTGATTTTTACTCGTGAAGCATCTTACAGATTGAAATTGATAGTAACGCGCATTAAAACAATAAAAATGTACAAATATTTCATTCAAAAATATCCTCACACTTCGGAACCCTATGCGTAACATTAGGGGTTGACATGCAACGCGCGTAAAAAATTATTGCGCTTTAGTTTTAAAAATCTCAAATCTCCAATTTAGTTAGAAATGTAAATATTTTATACCTGACTAAATCCACAAGCGATATTGGCAACCGAGATTGTAATTGATGGAATATTGTTTGATAAATCCCCGGGACTATCTATCAATGTGTACATGCAACTTCCTTGAAATGAAAACATTTGACCATCTAAAGTCTTGTAATGTGGGTCACCATAAGCTATGCAAACAGCTGGAAGAAAATATTAACCAAACATTGAGCTGAAATTATCAATTTACCTTCGCAATTGGCTGTTTCCTTTGACAAAAGAGTCCACATTCTGTTTGAACAAATATATTTTGCACATTTAATAGTAATGACATCATTCGGTGCATATTCTCGACTCATATAGATGCATGGGCAGTCAGTAGGTTGAACGCAAGTTCCCTTTTATAAATTTATAATATCATAACACTTAAATTCAATTCTAATACATCTTTTTTTGAAACGGTACCATTGGGACAGCCACATGAATTTGCGATTGAAGAAGTATCAGTGCATGTATCGTAATTGGTGCAACTATTGCACTGATCTACAGAATCCATATAGACTTGATTTTTTGGGCAAACTGGATTAGTACAATTGTCCTTGGTTTTGCAATTCAATCGTCCATTAACACAAACACTGAAATAATAATATTCTATTGGGTTTTCAAATAATGTTTTATGTACCAAGTTTGACAGTTGATAGTGATATTCGTTCCTGCAGGGATTTCTGGATCTTTTGGCCTTGAAGGATTCCAACATGTACATTCAGACTCTGAAACACATTGCCCTGTTCCTGTTTTATAATAATTTGGAGCGCATTCACATCCAGGAAAACAATCATCTTCGCATTTACTAGCAGTAGCTTCATTTAGTTCTCGACATGTACTTTTGCAAGTGCGAGAACATATCTGAAAAACTGTTCCTCCAGCTTCGCACAGTGGAACTACAAATATATTTAAACCAAATTTTCTTAGTTTAATGACTTATTTACTGCATGATTTTAAATGATTCGATGTAAAGGGCACTTCATATTGGATGCCAAATCGTCTACAGGCAATAGCTGCATTCAGAATCGCTGAACAGTATGAAAGGGGTTGGCCTTTATCGGATGTTTGTTCTCGGCGACAATAAGTTGAGTAAAATTCTTTGTCGACTTTACTGCTGTTCATGCAAGCACTGAATTCGGGACCATTTAAAATCGTCGAACAAATGTCATTCTAATATTATAAGATAATTAAAGTGAACTATCACTCATCAATTACATCTCCCGAGGGTGGATCAACAATATTTTGAGGGGTATTTGCACAGCTGCCCGTCATATATGATTTTGCAATATTGACAATTGACTCGCGGATCGAATTTTCTTTTTCAGTGAAATCATTTTCTGAGTTTCCATCAAACTTTCCACATAATCCGATTAACTAAATCATTTTATTAACCATATTTTAATAAAGAAATATCAACATTATTTTTTAGGGTGTCGCTGGCTTTGATATAAATAGACTTGCTGCCATCGAAATATAATTTAAAATGGCTGCTGAGTTTAACTTCGATATAAATATTTGTCAACTTTCTTATGTGAATATTTTTATCTGGTATGGTAAATGGAAGCTTTGTGGTGAAATCCTCTCCGTCAATAAATACATTAGTCTGAGAGTCCCCCAATTTCGGCGAGGTAGCTTTTAAAATAATTTCTGATCCATTCATTTTTACACTCACGATTTTTGGTTCATTTATAAATGCTGAACTTCCTTCTGAACCATGCATATTTTCTGTATTGCTTTGGATGATAACAAACACATTAGCTCTATCATCGGTATTATTTGCAGAGGGCTCTACAGCGACATATTGACATCCTACATCATTGAAAGCAAATTTTGCCCCATCAAAAGTATCAAACTGGGTTCCCATTATGCCACAAGTTGATGGGCATATTTTTTCAGTGCAGTGCCAAAGCGAAGAATTGCATGTACTTAAAATTAAATATCGTTAGAAGTAAATCAGTTTTAAACGATTACCATGTGTTACAGTCAAATTGTCTGACAGTTCCTGGAGGATGTTCCTGGCCATCATATAGACATGGACAGCTTTCTGGTTTAATACAAGTGTTTCCATATTCAACTTCTCCTGGACCACATATACATCGTCCGACTTTCGAATTCTGGCAGTATACACTTGGGGATTGGAAAAGATTTCTACATGTGACTGGGCATTCTGAAGCACAGTCTGACCATACTTTATTGCCAAGACATTGCGTTTCTAGAAATATTCAATTACAATGTGCATTGTATTTTTCTAATGAAAATATACCACAAAGGGTATCGCTTCTCCATTGGATACATGAGCCTTTTGCTGAGCAAGAATCTGAATATGCTGATAAATGAGTGCATAATATATCAGAAACATTCGGAATTTCTAGGGTGGTGTTTGAGTTCTGGGATTTTCTGCAGATGTTCTCGACACACATAGAAAAGTAGGTATCAGAATTAACCTAAACAATTAATTTATATCAATGTATTATATGAAAAGTAATTACTAAATCTGCACATCCGGGAAATTTCAGTCTTATTTTGCTGCACTGTTGATTTGCTAATATTTGATCGTCAGACTTGCATGTTGAAATAGTGTTTGCAATATCGGGACACTAATTATTAATAAATATTATTAATAAATTAAATAATTATTTTATGGACAGATTTACAAATTATTAATGTGATTTATCTCATATTAATTGGCTTGTAATATTTTTAAATTTAATATTTAAAAATAAATATGAATAATTTAAAATAAATGGTTGTGAAGAAATTAAAATAAAATATATTTAATTTTTTAAATGATTAACAATTTTAACATTAATCTCTAAGAAAATTTATATTTTGGTATATTATCAGACTAAATTTTATAATAAAAAAAATAAAAATAATAATAATAATTAAAATAATAATAAAAAAATAATAAAAAAAATAATAAAAAAAATAATAATAATTATTATTATTATTATTATGATTAAGGCCCCATAAATTTGCATTTAAAATTATTATTTTTGCAAAAAGTTGCATTTATAATTTTACTAGAATAATTTTTTTATAAAAATTTTTAAATTAATTTTAATTATTTAAATATGATTATAAAAATAAAAAAAATATGTTTCATAATGTTTATTCACTTTCCGGTAACAATGTTCCAATTTTATCGCTTGAATTGTAATAGAATATAAAATATTTAAAATCGTTATCTTTAGCAAAGTTCCTATCATTGGCAAGTAATTTTTTTAACATAGAAAAACTCCTCTCTCCAGATATTGAAGTGGGCGGGCAATCAATTAAATCAATATACCTCGATTGCGAAATGTTTTTGTTTTTCGCTTCCATTAACTCACTCATTCCATTTTTATCTAGGTGTAAATTAATAAATTTTTTCAAATCTACGGGCTCATCTTTAAAATCAATATTTCTTAATGATTTATATCCAGTCTCAATTGTATGTATGTCCATTTCAAATTCAACCAAAACTTTTATTAGCTGGTTATAATTCTTTTTAATCTCAACTAACTCACTAAACAAACCATCTGATTGAACAGCAATTTTCGTATTTGTCACAACGACTAACTATTCAAACAAATGGAAGTGAATTTGCATTTATTCGCATTTATTTTTTAAAAATTTGCATTTATTGCGTTTATTTGCCATTATTTGCATTGGGGAGCCCTAATAAATGATATTATTATAAGAATTTTTTTTAATTTTCATATCTGATTTCTTTTCAATTGACATTTTGTTTATTAAAGAATTGATTATGGATCAGTAAAGATATCGATGTTTTTTTGACATTCACAAGTTTTCGGCGCATATATAAATCTGTATATGTATATTTTCACATGTTTGGATCAATATTTATTAGACACAATTTAATTATATTAATTGCTTATAAATTGTGATATAAAATCTTTCCACAATAACGTTATCTTACTCCTGATCCTTTGAACGAATTACCAAATGATGCTACATTGTCGAAGTTTTTGAAGTCATTACCGGGAACATTGTCTGCATTACCACATAAGCCAGTTACGTCCCCACTGAATATTGAATTGTGTATTGAAACAAAAATATTGCTATGATTATCCCATTTTAATTTTATATTTCCTGCTTCTAACGATAGTAAAATGAAGTCATCCTGTCTTATTACATACAGAGGAGTTCCTTAATTTTTATGAAAGTCAATTAAAAATATTTCTTTTTGAAAAATAAAACCTGGTATAATTAAAGCACTGTCAGTGTTGGTGACGGATAAAGCTGTCAATGGATTATCTGAATCAGTCGTATAAAGAAGTCCATCATCGGTACTTTTAACAATAACTTCGCCGGCTTCAATAACAATTCTCTATATTATAAAATATTAAAAGAAAAAAAAATCATTTTATTACTTTAACACAGCCTTTTGCAGAGCTACAGTTTTCATATGCAATATTAATTGACCAAGTTACAGCAGACGCATCGGATGGTGCTGTTAAAATGTAATTACATCTTCCTTCAAATGTGTATAGTTGATTGTCGAATGTCCGGTAATAGTCCAATCCATAACTGTGACAAGTGGTAAAATTCTCGCTATTCATATCATTACCCCCTGAATAATAAATTTTCAATATCACTTGGTATGACACAATTTTCTTTTTACTTGCAAAGTTCGCATTACAGGATACACATGAGCCTGACTGACTACCCCATGATCCTGATTTGTCTGCACAGCATTCATCATATGAAACCGCTTTTCCTAGGAAGTCTGATTTTTTGGCTGAAAAACATTGATCACTTTGGTAACAATAGAGTTTTGAGGGATGTTGGTTTTGAATGACTGTTGAATTAGTACAATTATAATTTCTTTTAATAAAACTTATTTACTGGTGGGACTGTCTTCATCACATTGTGTACCAGCATATTTTTCTTGGCATTTGCATTGATTTGGTGACATACAGACCCCTCCGTTATAGCAACCTCCCTTATCAGCATAACAAACCGCTAATAAATTAATTTTATATTTTAATGTTTTTGTTTTCAAAATTTTATTTACATATATTGCAGTATGGGAAATTTTCATATCCAACGCAACAATGTTCTTCTGTGACGACTTTTTGTCTAAATATAACAGTATCAATGATAAAACCTTTCCAAAACTCTTACAAAGTAAAATTGCATTTCGGTCCAGTTATACCGCTGCTAACGTATAACTGCATGGATAATGCTTGCTGCCTCGAAGCAGGAATTGAAGAATCGTTGTATTGCTGAGCAATTGGTACAGATTTTTCGTTCAAGTTGTAGTTTTCCATCATCAGGCCAATGTATTCGTTGCATGGCCTCGTGATGGTATCAATGTCCAGGTTATAATCAAATAGACAATTATTTGGAGAGGAAATTGATCTGTAAATTTATTCATTTTTTTAATGTCGGATCAAATAAATAATTCCTTACTTTGGTTTAACTCCAATTAAAGTTTTGCCCGGTTCAACAGATTGAGTTGTAAGTAGAGCATAAAGCAATATTGAGAGTAAGAGTTGATTGAAATTCGTTTGCCAAACAGTATGAGTACAAGTTCCCATTTCAATGAATTGGGAATAAGGATAAAAATTTCAAAATTCTACTCCCTATTTATATGATTTTTCAAAACTTATCCCCTGTGCAAATCTGGTCGGAAAATGTTCGGATTAAAATTATTGAAATGAAGATTTCCTCACATTATGTTGCCATAAACCTCTTCAGTCACATTTGGATAGGGAAAAGTCGTCAGTATAATGCCTCATTATAACTGATCAATTATGTGTCAGCTTGAACTGTTTTTTTGCTGACCGAGCATTTTTTTATTATGGACTATAATTTTTAATTATTTATATATTACTACGCAAAATTTTTTATATAAATTATTTCCATTTATATGATATCTCTATTATTTTATTCTCAGATAGAATGATATCCGTGACTAATTTGTTCGGCAAGGATTTTGGTGAAATTCTTCTACACAACAAAGAGGTAGGTTGTAAGGGTAATAAATGTGTTTCAAGAGTATAATCTTTATTGCTATGACTGAGTTAATATATTTATATGCTTTAACTTAGTTACATATTTATAATATGCCATAAAATATAAACTTTTTATTGACATAATCAAAATAATTATTTAAAGAATTTTACAAAAATTTTGAAAAATTTCAATGAAGAAATATTTCAGTTGTTCACAATACAATATATACTTTTTCGATAAAAAATTATTATACAAAATCTCCACCTTCTACCTTCATCTTTATTTTTTTATGATTATTTCTATTATTATTATTATTATTATTATTATTATTATTATTATTATTATTATTATTATTATTATTATTATTATTATTATTATTATTATTATTATTATTATTATTATTATTATTATTATTATTATTATTATTATTATTATTATTATTATTATTATTATTATTATTATTATTATTATTATTAATAATAATAAACAATTAAATGATAATATAAGACTTTTGCTGTGATGTATCTATTCAAAAAAAAGTTGAAAAAATTCCGACAATAAAAAAATTCTTATCAAAAATGATCTTTATCAATCAACTTAAATTAATACCAACTTAAATCTCAACCAGAATTTAAATTAGTGAAAATTTTCATAAGTGTTCCTAATCAATGACAAACTGAAATAAAAGTTTCACAACAAATTGCTCGCGTTAAAAGCACAGTTCAAAATTGTAATGAGAAAAAAAACAATAATAATTCAGGCAAATCTTGAACAAAACAATATTCGAAGTGCGGAAAAAGAAAAGCCTCGAAAATACATTAGAGTTTCCGCAGATTTTTTTTAATTAAAACCTTTATTTTCTGACAAATTTCACAAGTATTTATCACAATAATTGGACATAAATATATTTCTAATGTAATCTTTAGTCTTTTCAATAGCCACGTGTTAAAATTGGGTCCTAATCGAAGTTGGACATAAGCCTTCTATCGGAGGACACGAACCCATTCGAATACTCTATAGTCGTGGTTCTCAATTAATATAGAAGCGCGGAACACCATTCACATGATTTTTTAACGCGGGACACTGACAAAAATATACTTGCCCATAATGAGTGACCAATCACAAATTACTATAAATCTGTTGTAAACGTAAACAATGCCTTCTTAAACATAAGCAAAGAAAATATCACGCGCAACAATAACAAGCAATAAAAACACTTTTATATTTGTATGTTTATATATCTGTGTAACGGCTTTCTTATTGAATCATCTTATAAAAAAATTAATTGAGGTTTTTGATGATTTAAAATTAATTGACGGGTTGAGAACCACTGCTCTATAGTTTATACTATAGTGTACAGAAGCACTCTCACTTCTCTCGAGTATTAACCCATACAACACATTACCAAATTGATTGTTGTGTTAAATTAAATAATTAATAAAAATTTTTTAAATTATTAAATAAAATTTTAAATGTTAAATTTTAAAAAAAATAATAATTGTTTTATAAAATGAAAAAATTTTTTATATATAATTAAATTTGTTTAAAATCCTTAATTTAATGAGTTATTATATCCCACCTGATGATGACAGGAAAACTGTCGAAATTAATCGTGAAAAGAATGTTTGATTGGCGTTATCTTATTTTATATTATTATTATTATATTATTATTATTATTATTATTATTATTATTATTATTATTATTATTATTATTATTATTATTATTATTATTATTATTATTATTATTATTATTATTATTATTATTATTATTATTATTATTATTATTATTAATAATAAACAATTAAATGATAATATAAGACTTTTGCTGTGATGTATCTATTCAAAAAAAAGTTGAAAAAATTCCGACTATAAAAAAATCCTTATCAAAAATGATCTTTATCAATCAACTTAAATTATTACCAACTTAAATCTCAACCAGGATTTAAATTAGTGAAAATTTTCATAAGTGTTCCTAATCAATGACAAACTGAAATAAAAGTTTCACAACAAATTGTTCGCGTTAAAAGCACTGTTCAAAATTGTAATGAGAAAAAAAACAATAATAATTCAGGCAAATCTTGAACAAAGCAATATTCGAAGTGCGGAAAAAGAAAAGTCTCGAAAATACATTAGAGTTTCCGCAGATTTTTTTTAATTAAAACCTTTATTTTCTGACAAATTTCACAAGTATTTATCACAATAATTGGACATAAATATATTTCTAATGTAATCTTTAGTCTTTTCAATAGCCCCGTGTTAAAATTGGGTCCTAATCGAAGTGGGATATAAGCCTTCTATCGAAGGACCGCGAACCCATTCGAATACTCTATAGTCGTGGTTCTCAATTAATATAAAAGCGCGGAACACTATTCACACTGACAAAAACATACTTGTCCATAATGAGTGACCAATCACAAATTACTATAAATCTGTCGTAAACGTAAACAATGCCTTCTTATAAGCAAAGAAAATACCACGCGCAACAATAACAAGCAATAAAAACACTTTTATATTTGTATGTTTATATATCTATGTAACGGCTTTCTTATTGAATCATCTTATAAAAAAATTAATTGAGGTTTTTGATGATTTAAAATTAATTGACGGAATGATTATTATTATTATTATTATTATTATTATTATTATTATTATTATTATTATTATTATTATTATTATTAATAATAATAATAATTATAAACAATTAAATGATAATATAAAACTTTTGCTGTGATGTATCTATAGTGTATACTATAGTGTACAGAAGCACTCTCACTTTTCTCGAGTATTAACCCATACATCACATTATCAAAGTTGATCACTCAACGAGTGTCGGATGGTAGAGTAAACCATTACATCTTGGGTTGCATCGGAAACGACACGAAAGGGTAAAATGTGGATCGTAATTCACTTCGTCTTTATTTTTGTGTTTCGGTTTTCTCGTCCATCTTTTTCTTTAAAAAACTTGAGTCCCTTAATCCAAGTTGTTTCACTTTTAGAGTTTACCATCCCGTAAGTAATTATTTCTGCTTTCATCAGATTCCTCTGAGTCATCCTTAATTTCTGTATTGCCTCTGACAGCTGTTGAGATATACAATTATAAGAGATGTTATTTTCAAACTTCCCCAGTGATCCATTTGTTATCTCGAACAAGCTATCGAGATAAAGCAATCTAATTTTCCAATTTGTTCTTCGTTTTTAATTTGTACTTATTTTTTTCAAAATTTTTTACCGACCATCTGAAGTGATCCTAAATAATAATAATAATAATAATATTAATAATAATAATAATAATAATAATAATAATAATAATAATAATAATAATAATAATAATAAAATAATAATAATAATAATAATAATAATAAAATATTAATAATAATAATAATAATAATAATAATAATAATAATAATAATAATAATAATAATAATATAATAATAATAATAATAATAATAATAATAATAATGTAATAATAATAATAATAATAATAATAATAATAATAATAATAATAATAATAATAATAATAATAATAATAATAATAATAATAATATAATAATAATAATAATAATAATAATAATAATAATAATCGTTAGAGTTACTATGACTTTTTGGCGAATTTTTAAATTTGAAATGTTTAATTTTTTAATTAATTAATTAGTTACAAAACACATGGTATTGGGATTGCAATATTTGCCAAGAATAATTTAAATTTTGATAATATTTTAAAGTTCCGAGATGATTTATAATCTAAATTTTATTATCTTTCCAGTGGTGCTAAAATTAGTTTTTAATAATTATTATTTAAAAAGTTATTAATAAAAATGTCGCCGCGGTGGTAAAATTTCGGCAACGAGATTTTGAAAATTTCCAATAAAAAATTAATTTTTGATAGTATTTACATTTTTAAAGATGATTCTAATTCTAAAATGTTAACTTGGTGGTAAATTATTTCAAACCAACATAGTAAATTTTCAAATCTGACACTATTTTACAAATTTGATATAATTTATATTGTAAATTCAATTAAATTATCTAATGTACATTGGTAACTTAAGTTAAAACGTTTTTGATCTTAAATTTCTAAGAGTTGCCGTTGACCAATTACCTTAAAAATTTGTACAGGTACTAAATCGAGTATGCTGATCAATATTTCGTTTAAAAAAATTTGAGAAAAAAGTGACCGAACTGGGTTTTGAACCCATTGGGATTGGCAATACAGTAGAGTGCTATTACCATAAAGCTTTTACAGATTTCTCAATATAAAATAAGTTCTTAATGTGTGAATATTTATTGATGAATTTAATAATTAATTATTCATTTTCTCGACAACTACAACTCAGATCGATCTGAAAATTTAAATATATACTAAAATCAGTACGCTGAATCAGATTCCGTTGAAAAAAAAATATCGAAAAAAATTGACCAAAATCGAAAATTGAACCCGGTACTCCCGGTGATAAAATTGAAACCTAATCCTACTCCGCTATAATGGCTTATATAATATATTTAATTTATCCTATTGTGTGTGTAAATTATAAAAAATTATAAATGAAAAAGTAAAATACAGCCAGTGCATTAAATGCAATAAAATATGAGTACTTAAATTTCATCATTATTTTTTCATAAAATAATGTTTTAAAAACATAAGTAAACAATCGAGGTATCTTTCAATCGTGATCTTCTCCTTGATATACACCGATACTGATCATTTCTTTCATTTTGTTTTGATGTCGGCTGTATTGTTATCAACGCAATTTTTAAATTTTCAAAATTTGTTGAACATTTTCTAGTCGCTTCAAGTAGATTAAATTCTTTAGTTAATGTTGTAAAATCATTTGCTATCGCTAGTGGTTTAGATGGCTTATGTGAGGAAGCTGAAAAATTCTAAAAGTTTTAATTAGCAATTTTTCTAAATTTTCAAAATATTTTTATCGAAAAAGATTTTAAAACGAAGATTGAAATTTGTTTAAATAACAAACAAATAAAAGATCGATAATCTTGAGTGCATAATTTCTTAAATAAAATTTATGGAGATATTTAGTAATTTACCAACCGATGTTAATATTTTAACAGGTGAGAATCCTTATCGTTTTAATGTTGCTTTTATGCAGTATTCTAGCCGTTATCCTAAACTTATTTTATTATTTTCATTGATTTCAGTTAGGACAGCATAATCAAGATCAGACTCAGAGTTGGAGTTGTAATATTCCAATTCATATCTCGTATAATATAGCTTTGCATATAACTTGTAGTAAGTTTAAAAATGCTGTCTACCCTATCAATACCGATTGTCAAATGTATTTAGTTTTGCTTGAAATAAAGTTATTTTTTTGGAATACGAGTAAAAAAATCGAAAATTAATTCTTATCGACAAATTATTAATATCCCAACAACTTTTTAATATGAAATAAACGTTGTAATTTGTTGGATTTTGCCTTGCTATGATACAAGTGACATCCGGAGTCAGTGCAAAGTCAAATCCGACCAAAAATAATTATATAACCAAACATAAATATTTTTTTTTAAATTGAAGGAATAAAAATGAGCCCAGGCCCCTTGTTAGGAAATCCATTTATTAGGAAATCCTCTTGATAGGAAAATAAAATTTTGTAAAATTTAATGTGTTATAATTAAATTTTCTTTTAATAAATTAAATTAATCACTAAAAATAGCATAAAAATAAACGATTTATATTTATTTGTTGATTTAAACGTTTTTATTTTGTATACTCAATGAGAATATCTTGGTTAGTATCAGAGCGTGGAACATACGTTCCTTTTATTGAAGATTACAAATTTATAATGAATGGGTCTCCAAGAAACGGAGTTAGCTATTTTAGATGTGCTAAGGATGATGGCAAAATAAATGCAACTATTTGAGACTTGGAAGTTTATAGTTTTTTTTTATTTAAAGTTTTTTCTATTTAAATTATTTTGTAAATTGAAATTATACTTTTTGAGTTAATAATAAAATTTATGTAATAAAAATATTTATTATAATAGAATAAATTTTGAAAATTTTATTTTTCCTAGCAAGGGAATTTCCGACACGTTTCAATTAAATTCCATATCTTTAAACCTAATTTTAAATATTATAAGAACTTCTTTCAATTCTCACCTCTGATTTCTTTTCATTTGACATTGTATTTATTAAAAAATTGACAGCCATTTTCAAGTGATTTTTTTAAATTTTAAATTTAATTTCTTTTTAGATTTAATTTTAAATGACAACAGGCCTTTCTGTTTGATTCATTTAATAAGTCACTGAAGCATAAAGTTTTCAGCATCATATTAATAGAATTATCGATTGAATATGTCTACAAAAGTTATAATAAAAAAGAATCAACCTTTTTTCGTGTTTCCTATGTTCATAATAATTATGATCGTTTCGTTCGTGATTACCATCGTCATGCTTCAGGTAATCGTGTTAAATAGTTTGCATCCGCTAACGAATACTTACTTGGCTATTATGTCAATTTTTGGAGTAATATTTCTAATTTCCATATATTTTGTTTGTTCGGGAGATAAATGGAAAAGGCAGAAGGACTTCAATACGTCCCCAGATCCTTGGATTATAAATGCCAATTTCAAAGATCAATTTAATATTTTAAAATATACCACATAAATATTTTGGATTTTTAATTATGGCCAAGTTGATACATTAGCAACCTATATACCAAAAAAATATTTCATTTCACTTTAAATCCTTTCAAGTCCACTTGTTATTTCTGATAACGGTAGTTCTATTATGAAGTTAATAAAGACCAATCAAGGTAATTTTGCAGATGCTTTTTTATTGCTCATTACCAGGAGTACCCGAAACTACCGTAACGTAATTGGTTGTATACTGCGAAATATCGATTGTATAAAAATCTCTCAGTAAGATACTATTATGCAATTGTTGGGGTTGCCATGATTAACGTATATTACCAAATAGTATCACTACACCTAATAGTATCATTAATACTACACCATAACTAAATTCATTTATATTTAGTGATACTATTTAAATAATATCACCATATTAAAACATTGAAATAATCTGTCAACATCAAATTGTAAGGCGTGGATTTCTTCAAACACCGAATCCCGATTAAATAACGAGTCTATACTTGATGAAAATGATTATTATGAGGACGTTGAGTATTTGGATGATGATGATGAATAAATTTTTGATAATTATCTAAACTTATTTTTTATTAAAATGACCAAAGCACTGAATAATATCACTATACTAACTCTAATATCTAATATATTTTTTTTTGATGATATTATTTTTATAGTATCACTGATACTATTCGGTGATATCCGTTAGTATAAAACAAAAATTTAAATGCACAAAAATCTGTGCAAAATAATGAAAAGTTCAAAGTAAAAAATATCGAAAATAATAATTGAAGTGAGAAAATTATTTAAAAAATTGAAAAATTAATATTTTTCTGGGAAACAGCTATAAGCGATTGCAAAATGACGAGACAAACACGAATATGGTAATATAAAACTGGTTAGGGGTCTCCGGACAAAGTTATTAAAGGAATACAAACTAACTAATTAATTAATTAATAGTAAAAAAGATAAATTAAATGGATAGCTTTAAGCTTGACAGGCAAAATATCAATTTGTCAAGCAAAATAATTTAAAAAGTAGATTGGTCCTGACTTCTTCTGGATGTATATTTTTAAAGCAAGTTGTCTATAAAGGAGCTGTCGACTTAGGCAAATCGCCATTTTGATCGAAGATTTAAAATTATAGTATAGAAGTAAAGAAAAAGAAAATCAAAGCGGAAGAGAAATTTTTCCTTGAGTAGTATCATATTCGTTTACTAAACTTATTTGAAGCAGTCTCCCATATCGTTACCTGCCTAGAGATCAAGTGAATTTATCGAAATCGTGTTGACAACATACCAGACATTGTAAAGTGTAATATTAATAAAAGTTACTTGTGTTGAGTCGTTCATTTGGTCAAGAGCACTTTGAGTTTGATTTTTGTTTCTGACCACGTATTCTATAAAAGCAATTAAACAAATAATACTCAACGTGTTGTTGGGCTGAAAACTAAAATATTCACGTTTCTTCTTAATTTTTATTTCTTTTTATAATGATACCGGGAAATGCAGTGGAAGAGTAAATAAATAAAATAAGGAAAAAACAATAAAATACCAACAAAATAGATAATAAAAATAACCAAATAAGTGCGAATAATAATAAAACAGAAACTAAGAAAAACTAAAATAAACTTGAAAAACGAGAAAATAGAAAAACATAGGAAGAATCGCTTAGTAAACCAATAACTAGTCATTAATTAGGAATCAAGTAAATAATAAAAAGATAAATTAAAAGATATAAAAATAAATTAGCAAATTCCAAAAAAGAAACGAAAAATATATAGCAATAAACAATTCGACTAATAATAACCAGCTAGGGAAAGGAATTTAAAACATAAAAAATAAAATTCAAGAACATTAAAACAAAATAATTTTATAATACGTTACGATTGACAAATAACATCCTGAAACTTATTAAATTAAAAATAAATTAGTAAAATTAGACTAAGTTAATTGTGATTGGTCAGAAGACCCTACCCTGAAAAACTTGTTGGGTTATTGAGTTGATGCATAGAATTAGAACTCTTACTCTGACTCCAAGCGTGTCTTTGACTGCCACACAAATAACAATTAACACTGGAAACTTTATTGAATATCACAAATATTTTCACAGTGATACAATTGACTCAACAAGCTGACTATTATACCGTGCTTAGTTACAACACTATGGTGAGGAATAGCACACTCGTATAACTTTGATTTGTCAAACCTCTCACAACTAAGGAGTGTAATAATTGGTAATTTTAACTGGTTGTTTTCTCTTTTTGACTTGGTTTATTCCCCTAACTTTACTCTATTATCAACTAAATAACTCTGGCTGCTTCTCTTTTATTTCTGTTTTCTTTTTAGTTTCTCTGCTTCAATTTGATTCAAATATTTCTTCCAAATTGTTTTCTCAATGGCTTCTCAAAACTGTTTCGCTAACACAAGTTTGCCACGTGTTCTCTCAATTTTCTCCTCTATCTTTTCTTCTGCCGCTTCTGCTGTCCATCTCCTTTTATATCTTGTCAATTTGTGACACTTCAGATAATCAAGTGTTTTTCCCATTTTCTTTCTCCTGCTTTCCCCGACTGCCCATTTTTATCTCTGACAGCTATCAAGTTATTTTCCCCTTTTCCTTTTTTTTGTTTGACCGCCTTCTCCAATTAATTCTGTTATCACTGGCAAGCTGTCGAGATAAGGATATTGTTGTTTTCCTTTTTCACCGATTTCAAAATTCCTTTTCCTTTTTGTACTAATTAATTAGTACTGACCTTGGTTTTCATTTCCTGTTTGATTCCTTTTATTTCCTTTCTCTTTCTCATTTTTAATTTCTTTTCACTTCCGTTTTCTTTTCTGAGTTTCTATTGATCATCCCGTTTGTCATGGCGATCTTCCCCCAGGTAATTTTACTTACTTATTTATAATTTGTTATTTAGGTATCATCAACAAACTATATAAGTGTTAGGTCTCTTAGGGGTGTGTCATTTTCTTTTTTAAATGTGTTAGGGGTAATTATAGATGGTAAATCGATTCCTCCCTAAACGCCTTCATGACTATTGTACTTTAGACCTATCTGTGTACCCATGGCGCCGACCATGTTGGTACTGTACACAATGGTTGAAACTACTCCCCATTGTATTTTTTTTCGGGTTCTAGACTACCGATAGAAGGTCTTACGTCATTATTCACTGTATATTTCTATTGCTGAATCATTGACATGTCTTCATTTAACTATGGTCCTCATTTCTGGATGTTTTCTATTGTTCTCTTCAAAAGTTTCGTGCAGGGATCCACCCTAATTTTCTGTTCATAAATATTACTATGTATTTCCCGTCCTATTTATGACGGTTTAACTTATCTTCCAAAAATTTGAGCAGGGATCTGCCTGTATTTCTAATTCTACCCTATTTGAGATCCTAGCCATTCGTAGATTCTATAAGATTACCCAAACTGAACCTTATCTACCTACAACTGATCTTAGTTACTCTGTCACTACTTCTAACTCAATAATATTCATAAAAATAACGGCGATGGACCCTATGCCATCTTTATTTGGACAAGGCTCCAAACTGTCCAAAATGAATCTATGTTCTCCCATTGACCCTATCCCTAACTATGTCCTATAAAATTATGTGCCAAACTGGTCAACCATCTGCTGTCCATCAGTCTTTCAGCCGATAGTTTATAAACGTATCCCAATCTGGGGGCATCCATAAATCAGAAAAATATTCAAAAATCGAAATACATGATATTCATATAAATTATAAATATTACTGAAAATTCAAAAATGAAATAAACAATAAAACGATTAACAAAAAACAACAAAAAATAACTCAACTAAATTGAATTTAAAGTTTTATTAAATCATTATAACATTATATTAATTTATGCGATACATAAAATTACCAAAATCCAATTCAACTTACCCCGATGGCATAGACCGAAAACTGAGAGCGCCTAGAATTGTTTACACAATGATACGTTGATTTCCAGTTAAAACTAGCTGTTTAACTGAATTTTCAATCAGTATTTATACTGATTTTGACTGTGAATGTATTCTCTGCTACTAGATCCAATCAGAATGCGAGAAATTTTAATTTATTTTTGCATGCATGTTTGAGTATGTGTAATTATTTATTTTTAATTAAAATTAATATAATTAATCAAAATTTTTAGAATTATTTTTATTAATTTTTACGATTTAGTTTTATAAATTTTATAATTTAAATAATTTTAATTTTATTTTAGTTTTCATTGATTTAAACAATTTAGTTTTATAAATTTTATAATCTACATAATTTTACTACTTTTATTATACTTTTTTTATCATTTTATCAGTTTACTGGATATTTTAGTTTCAATTTTAAATTAATTTTTTTAAAACATTTTCATATTATTGATTAATTTATTACCGACTATTTTATTTATTATTACTTTATTTTCTAGTTGGTAGATTTTTCGAATGCGATATTTCTCCTAACTGTGTTGGTGATTGCAACTTCTTGCGTTCCTTTATTTTATTATATGTGTTTTATTTATCCTCAGTGTATTGTTGGGTTATTGAGTTGGTGATAAATTAAAATGTTACTCTGACTCCAAACGTGTCTTTATAAGATCCCCAAATAACACCTGACAACAGAAATCTTTATTGATAATCACAAATAATCTTTCTCTTTACACTGGCAATAAATTCAACACTCTGCTTGGTGACTATACAATGCTTATTGCAACACTCGGTGAGGAGTAGCACTTGTGTATAACACCGGATTAAAAGATCACAAATCACTGATTTGTTTATCAACTGGGACTTTGAGCTGGTTGTTTTCTTTGACCTTCTTCAAAAGTTTATTCAAATAATCAAATAACTTCTTTTCGTTTAATTTTTCAACTGATTCTTTTCTTCAAATCTTCTCCAATAATTATTCTTCACAATTATTTTCTTTACAATTTTTTTCACAATCGTTTCTCCCACAACTTTTCGTCCGACGTTGTATAATTTTCTCCAATAATTTTATCTCTCAAAATTGTCTCTCAAATCGTCTCACAAATTTTCTCTCCCAAATTGTCTCACAATTGTCTCAATTTTTGTTCCCACTTTTCCAAATTTTGTTCTGATTTCGTGTCCACCAGTTTTTTGTGGCACTGGTGACAGATTCTGTTTACCATTTTTTTCCTCCACATCAGCTTCATCTCTGATAGATATTAAGATATTGTTCCATTCTCCTTTTTTGTTAAGCCGTCTTCTCCCGACAATTTCGCTATCTTTGACAAGCTGTCAAGATACGGCCTTTTCCCTTATTTTGTTTTTCTAGAATTTGAAATTCCACCTTCATAATTAACAATGAACTTTGTTTTAATTTCTTATTTGTTTCCTTTTATTTGATTTATCTTTCTCATTTTTAATTTCTTTTCACTTTCGTTTTCTTTTCTGAGTTTCCATAGATTGTTCCCATAGATTGTCCCAGGAAATTTATTTATTTATTATGTTGTTTTCATTTAGGTATCCTCAACAGTATTATGTATATTATTTTGTATTATTTGGTGTATGACCATGGATTTTAGTTCAACTTGATGCGGTTTTTATGTTATGTATTTCCGAATCATTAAAACAAACTCTCAATTCTTGGTTCCAGCCAAACATAAGCCACCAGCTACTACAACTTTTCCACTGTTATTTCTAAAATTTCTACAGGACTTCCACTGACTATTATTTATAAAATTTCTACGAAATACTATTTCAAAATTCCCCAGGACTCAGTTTAGTATTCAGCCTAATTCAATTGTCACTCGGAGACTAAATTCATTTTGCGAGAACTCAAAATTCTGTATTCGAGAAATTCATTGTCATCTGTCATCACTGAAGATAGTTGTATATCGGTAAATTTTTATCAGTTATCATGGAATTAGTATAATATGTTGTAATGATAATTAATTTTTTCAAAAATTAAATGCCTTTACTTTTCAATCATAACAAAAATTGTTCGTAATATTTATTGAAATAACAAATTCTTAATATTTTATCACAATTCATAATGATATTATATGATGATTAAAGTTATCGATTTATGCACGAGATCATAGAAATAGTGGAGTTAGAGAAAATTACTGATTTTGTTAACCACCGAAATGGCTTCTTTCTTGTATTACCTCTAGTGTTTTCGCCCTCAATATGAGCTCTGACAACCTATAATGAAATTTAGTAATGTATATAATTTTTTTTAAAACAATGACATCTAACCCATTGACCAAGGTTTCTCTCGTCCTATGTTTCTCTTGTGCTGAAAAATAACAGCATTATCACGACCATACAAACACAGATAGGGCTTCTCAATAAGAAGATTGATCACCTCGAGAGAACCTGGTTTTCCTCACCGCAAATGAAGCAGGTGAAGAAGAAACTGTTCCGAAGCGAACATTGTAGGGTTAGCCTAATTAGGGAGAGTAGAGCTCAACGATCCCTTATAAAAGAACAGTCAGAGGTCCTACACAAGGTCTTTTTTCAAGCTACAATTACCAACAAGATAGTAGATATCCCGATCGCCGAAGTGGATAATCTCTTCCCCATTCATAATAATCTTCAGGATTGTCCTAACATCTCATCCAAAAAAGAGTGTCGCGATTGTGTAGAGGCCGATTTATCACCTTCTACGCAAGAGGTGGTCATTATGGGCATAAGCCGAGTGACGCCGAAAACTTCTCAGGCACCAGTCGTACCCGAGAAGCCAATAACGCGAGAGAAACCCAAACGCCGGCAATTATCTTAAGTCGAGCGGAAAAAGAAACAGAAAATGCGACGACTTGACGAAAAAGTCAAGCGGAAACTCATCCATGAGCAAGCATCCAGTAGAGCACCAGGTTTTCGTGTGATAACAACCACCGGAGTGACTTGGGAACAGAATACAGCCGAGCTAATCTATCTCGAAGCTTTATTCGCTGAAGCGGCCGCAGATTGAACGTGAACTATGGTCCCTCCTAATCCTTCTGTGTTCTACTTTGAACGAAAGTGAATAAATTTATGTAGTGTTTCGTTTTTCTTCACTTACGATATTATAGTATTGTTTGTATAATGTTTCTCGTAGTAATAAATTATTCTATGTTGTTGGTTCGTTGATTGAATCGCATTGAATGAGTAAAGATATTGAGGGTGGATGAAATGGTTATGCTGTGTGCTTTTCCAAGATACATTGAGATAGGTTAAATGAAAGTTGTGACTAGTCTGTATGAAAAGAATCGTGTAAAGATAAGACGTAAGTCCTTCTACCGGCAGTCAGATGGAGTGAGTTGGAACAGGATGGAGTAGTACTAAGGCAAGGACTCATCTATTTCCTCCTGTTTCACCATCATGGGGTAGTACCAACATGATGCAAATCATGGGCACCATGGTGTGAGAACAGTCATTTGGCATACTATTTGGGTTGGCATCCGTGGATATAGTAGTTTTGAGATTTTTGCGTTTAGAAATGAGTCTATTCAAAATCCATAAGTAACTTTAGAATATTTAAATGACACCCCCTAAGCGCTAACGGTATAGTGGATCCGCCCTCGTGAAATATGTATATTAAAATAAATAAAAATATCATTTAAAATCCCATAATGGAGAAGAAGATGTTTTTAAAGCGGCTAGGGGATGGTTTGAAAAGTTTAAAAAACAATTAAATTCTCTTAATCTTAAAATTATTAGCAAATCTGCTAGTGGAAACGTAAAATCTACTGAAAAATATTCATTGGAGTTCCGTGAAATTGTGAAAAAGGAAAATTTTCCACCAAATTTAATTTTTAATGTACATGATTGCATATTGAAATAAATGCAAACCCGCGCATTTATTTCAATAAGAAGACATCTAAATTTAAAGTAACCAAGAATCGCCTGTCACAAAATTTGTAAATAAAACCTGTAAATTTAAGTTAATTTTTTTTACTATTTATTCGATTGCATTTTTTTTATGATGAAAGCTTAGTATTTTCTTTCCGAAAATAAATATATACTTTAATTGACTTCATTATATATTAATGCTAATTTTGTTTAGAAGAAATGAATTTTATTGCACGTTTAAATATCAATTTATTGTCAAAAGTTAAATACTCTTTTGTTAATGAATTAAGTAAAAAACCTAAATTTTTAACAGCTTGTTGTAGCTATAGGTCTAATTATTTATCGAATGTCAATCATGTTAATATTATAATTAATTCTTATTCTAAAAAATCTAAATCTACTGTTAAAAAATCCTCAGTTGCTGAAGAACATGAAGAAGAATCTGATGATGAATTTGATTCAGAAGAAGTTGTGCCTGGTGGTGATGATGATATTGAAAGTAAGGATGACTATTTTGTTGAGGATGAGGCTTTCAATAAAAATTATCAACCTGTGTATCTTAGTGTAACTGTGTTAAGATCAAGCAAAATTATATCAAGCTGCTTAAGAGTTACACGAAATTTAATAGACAAAATATTCTATCAAGGAAGCATTATTGTAAATGGTAATATTTTACAAAAGAAGAGCGATCCAGTAAGCGAAGGAGATATTATTGAACTCAGTATTGATGGTAGAAAACGAAGGATTAGAATTTGTTCAATCAAAGAAAAGAATTTTAGATTTATTGTTACAGCAAGAGTGTGGAAAAATATAGTTGAATAAATGAGCTTAATTGTTATTTTGTTTATAATGTTTCCAATTATAATTAATTTTATTTAAAATCTCATATATTTGACGTTTAACTAGCCAATTAAGAATTTTTATTGTAATAAATTTACATGCTGCATTTTTATTTATTTACAATTCCTATCATTTTTATAGACGGCTTTTTATAATCATAATTAATTATATTCCAATATATTTATTTTCAGATAATGCGAGTTTGACTTTGATAATATAAATCAATCCCGATCTTTATTGGTTAATGTGGGATCAGGATTCTGTAGTGGTATTGCAGAAAGCGGAATAATAAGATGTTTCAATTAATGCCTTAATGACAAAAATCAATATAAATTCTGTTTAATTAACTGCGCAATTTTAATTGATTTTTTAAGTTATTTGAATTATATTCAACAAACTTAGCCTTTCACTCATTTTCATTTTATCAAACAAGATAACTCATTAGGTTTCCATTTTCTAATACACGGTGAGTTCATTGCGTAACCGGACTACCCAATAGAAAATAATAGTACTTTAACCAATTAATGAATTTTCAAAAGTCGACTAAAAATGTTCACAATGTCTCAGAAACATTCATAGATAAAAGCGTTTCTTCCACAGTAGTATTCATCTTTATCAAAAATGATACGTTTTTGTCTGTCAACGTTCCCTTGATTTTCACACCTCAGAGGAAAGAAAACGTGAGACGAACCTGGATACAGGACCATCCAAATATTCGAGCTTTTCAACTATTTGAATACTAGAATAATTTATCAAAAGTAAAATGACATTAACTATTAGGATTCTCATCTATTAGGCCATTAATAATCTTTTTCAAATTACTAAATAATTCCATAAATTTTATTTAATAAATTATACACTCAAAAACTTGTCTTCTTTATTTTTGTTATTTAAACAAATTTCCATTTTCCTTTTAAAATATTTTTAAAATTTAACAAAATTTCTAATTAAATCTTTAAGAATCTATCAACTTCCTCATTTTAACAAAAATAAAAAATAGTTATATTTTAATAAAGTAAACCGTTTAATTTTGAACGATTTTATTTAACAAATACAAAGTCCAGCGTTGTCTACCGTTTTTTGAAAGAATCAAACTGGTGAAATTCTTTCTTTAGTTCATTATATTTATCAATTTGCCTGGTTAGGTTAATTTATGAATATTTTCTAAGCAATTTCATTAACCGACTGCTTTCTAATAACTAACAAAAATAATGTCGCACAAAATCAAAACCATACAAAAATGCAATTTCACATCTCCTCCCACATCAAGGCCATATAAAAATTCTTAGCTTTGTTTTTTATTTCGGGGTTTATTTGTTTTTTCTTGCAAGAAGCAATGGCGTAGCAATAGGTTGTGCAGGTTGTGCACGGCACAAGGGCCCAGGACGAAAAATTAGTAAAATTTATACGTTCGAGCATTATAAATTCCCCGATTGTCATCAAACTAAGCATCGCTTTGGCGTTTGTTTTGTTTTTATTAAGACAGCAACCACAGTTTGGACGGTTTATACATTTAATATTATTAGGAATCTATATTGGATATAGTTGTAAACTACATATGTCACACCCATTCATCTATTAAATTATTTGCTTTACTTGACGTTGGTTTTTTTTATGTGATGAGGACTTGTTTATTAATAAAACGTCAAATCCAATTTACTTGCCTACTCGATTCAAAATAGCGGTATAACGACATCATGGCAGAGGTCATAGAGTTTTGTTGATATTTACTATGCGGTAAAAAGGATAAAAATAATATTGCTTATTGTATATCAATTTACAATAATTAGTTGGATATTATATAATTGCATTAGCTGCACACCTTTAACTATGTCTAAGTCATATTTAAGTGGGGCTGCTAAGCGATGAGCACGTGAGGAACGAGAACAGAAGGCCGCTAAAACGCCGAAAATTTACGAATTTCTAAAGCCCGTGGATATTAAACCGATATTGAAGACTACTTCAGATATGGTGACTGAATCGAATTCAGCTTTGATCAACTCAGAGATGGCGGTGGCTATAGATGTCGACAATGAGCAGAATGACAATGTGGAATCTACGGCGGATGATCAAATATTGACACCAGATTTAGGAAACAGCGCCGACGATGAGAAATATGGCCCTTCAATTACTTCAGCTTTTACTCAGAGCAATATTGACACTTTTGTGGAGGCACGAACTGCTTTAAAACATCTCACTGACAAAGTAAATTTCGGAGAGCATTTGTCAAATGAACAGAAACGGCTGATAATTTCCGTTGGTCCATGTCAACCTCTTGGTCCGTTTCCACGAGATCTCGGCCAGAAAGGACGATGCTTCTCCGAATCGTTTTACAATAAAATCAATAAAGCAGGCGTAAAACTGAAACGCACTACTCTAGCTTATTCGCCTAGTGGCGACTGCGTATATTGCCACGCATGTTGGCTGTTTTCGAAAAATCGTGATGCGTCTTGGGTAAGAGGATTCCGTGACTGGGGTCATCTGACATATATGCTGGATATTCATGAAAAATCCGTCGACCACATACAATGTTGCATGGTTCTTGAACAGTGGCGCATGAACAGAACATTGACAGCGGAAATTGAAGATGGCATAAGGAAGGAAGCAAGCTACTGGAGACTAAGTTATTGACAGAATAGTAAACGTCACGCTTATGCTGGCTGGGGCGAATTTGGCATTCAGAGGCCACCGGGAAAAAGATGTCGGAACTAACGGGAATGAAAACTGTGGTAATTTCTTGTCTGTTATCAACCTACTTGCAAGGTATGATCCCATCCTTGAAAAATTGTTGAGAATGCCCCAAGGTACTGTGAAGTATCTCATTCCCACCATACAGAATGAAGTGATTACCATGGTAGCTCGATGCATCAAGGAGGACATACTTAAAGACGTAAAAGCTGCGCCATTTTTCTCAATAATGGTGGATACTACGCAAGATATCAGTAAAATCGACCAACTTAGTCAAGTTATTCGTTACGTCTGTATTGAAACAGACCAAGCAGGCAAACCGGTGAAGTTGAAAATTTGTGAGTCATTTATGGGTTTTTTGGTGGTCGATGATACATCTGCTAGCGGTCTGTGTGACACTCTTGTAAATAAATGTATTACAGATAATGGTTTGGAACTCACCAAACTGCGCGGTCAAGGCTATGACGGCGCGGCTACTATGAGTGGTATTTATTCGGGAGTTCAGGCGCGCATAGTCGCGAAGCAGCCGAAAGGCTGCTTATGTTCATTGCGCGGCTCACAATTTAAACCTTGTTTGAATGATGCTGTTTCTGACGTTATTGAAGTCAAGAATTTCTTTGGTGTTCTCTGAACATATCTACGTTTTCTTTGGTCATAGTATACATCGGTGGTCTATGTTGTCACTATAATGCGAATCGGGTTCGAAACTTACTACTGAAAAGATTGTGTTCTACCAGATGGTCATCAAGATATGAGCTGTCTCGTTGTCATGCGATTTCGCTTTGGTGATATTTTGAAAGTCCTTCACAAGGATCATTCTGACCAGCAAGAAGAATGATGAAGTAGCAAATGCACTCATGATCAAAAAGAAGATGGAATGTTTTGAGTTTGTTTTTATTCTTGCAATGATGAATAAGATTTTGGAAGCAACCCATGCCACCTCACAATTACTTCAATCTCCGCAGTGCGACCTGACTAAGGCTAATGATCTGATCAAGACATCACATGAAAAATTAGCGCGCATGCGAAATGAGTACGATTCTATTCGCGACACTGCTGCTGGCATGGCCACAGCTTGGAAAATTAAAGATCACTTCGAAGACCGGCTACGGTGGATAAAGCATGCAGACAAATCAAACTGCGATTTCTTAGCCTCAGTTCACTGGCTACAACGTTTAGCGCTATGTTACCCTCTACATTATTGATTGCCTCCGACGATGAACTGTATACAGCGGCCGAATTATTAGCTAAAGAATACGATACCGATATTTCGCCTTCGTTTCCAGCTCAACTGTTGTCATTTCGCGCAAGCTTTCATTCCAATTTAGCCACCAAACCAACCATATTCGAAATTGCCCAACTGCTACTTGTGGATTATTATGCTTTATCATCTGCATTCAGTGATGTCTGCACCGCTTACATGTTGCTGTTGACTTTGCATGTGACTGTTGCAAACTGCGAACGATCATTTTCCAAATTAAAGCTCATAAAAAACTATCTAAGAAGTACCATGTCTGAAGGGCGATTAACCGACCTAGTGATGTTATCGATAGAAAACGAACATGCAAGAAAGCTTGACATTTCAAAAGTGGTCGATATTTTTGCTCAAGAGAAGGCGCGCAAACGGTCATTTTAACTTTTGGGATTTTTAGCCTTTGACAAATCTTAAACTTGAATCGTGTCCAATTAAATTAGGACATATGTTTGATTTGTTCTTTCTTTTTATCATGTGATTCAATTTTATATTATGGTGAAATAAGCGTATGATCTGAGTTTTTTCTAAGAATTATGTTTCAATAAATTAGTGACAATAACAACAATTATTGTTCATTATATCATGATGGTACCTGGCATGTGTCCATTCTATATACAGAGAATACCGAGAAGTAACAAAATATCCTTTCAACCCAACCCGAAACGCTACTATTTCTGTTTAAAAATGCGCAAATTTACTCAGAGAGTTGCTAATCACCTTCCCCCAAGCCTGCCTATGGTTTGGTTCCTCGGATCACTTCGTTCGACAAATATTTTGTGCGTCCCAAAATCTGCACAAGGGCCCCAGAAATCCTTGGTACGCCACTGGCAAGAAGAGAGAAATTAACCGTACTTTTTCAAAGCTTATTGTTATTCACATTTTTGAAATTATTCGAATATTGGGAAAAAATATTTGAATATCAAATAGTCAAAAAACATGCAAATATATTCGAATAGTCAAGTTGGATGGTATACTGGATACCAATTTGTACACCAGATCATTCAGAAAGGCATGGACATATCCGGTACTCATATTCAACTCCTGCGAGATATAATTTGTTAACATTTCTCTTTTAAGAATTCGTGTTTGATTTATTTAAATAAATCTAGTGATGTTATTACATTTTGAAAATATCAGATTCCCGCGTTACAGCGAGATAAAATGAAAAAGTAAAATTTCACTTTAAAATCAATATTTTTTTAATCAATAATTACTCATTTTAATAAATACTTTAATTTCAATTTTGAAAAATTGCACTTTTAAATCAATTATTATTAGCTTGTCAAATGAGGTTGTGCTAACAAGTGTGGAACTCCGTTTGGAGTGAATAGTACAAAAGGGACCCTTAAATGAAATGTGATACAGGTCTTTGTCGGCAGTCCGCGATCAGAGGTACGCTCACTTCTCGATGATACTCACCCACTTGATACAGTTCCAATATTAATCACTCAGCGGGTATCAAGCGGTATAGCATCTTTGTATTCTGAGTTACAATATAAGCAACATGACAAGATAAAATTTGGTTCACCTGTAAGCCACCACAATTTTATGCGTTATTTTAAAAAAAATAATAATTTTTATATAATTTTGAAAATGTTTTATTTTCAAAAAAAGGCAAATTTTATTAAAATATTTTTTAGTTTCAAACACAATTTGATTACGATTATTATTGATTATTTTGTTTGAATAATCTTATTTTTATTTAGTTGTTATTAATACGATTCCTAGCCTGAAAAAAATTGTTAGACGGTCGAAATATAGCAATGTTATTTAATATACATAGTTTGCGATGTTCAATTAATAATAAAATTATTAATAATATTAAAATTTTATTATTTTTTAAATAATCTAATACATCAATTAAGATGTTTTTGTAAGCACAATTAGAATGATCACAATAAGAATACAAGATATTGTAAGGAAAATAATCAGATAATTAGCTTGAATATTTTATTAATCTTAAATCTGGGAAATATTTTTTCAAAACGATAAGCTGCGGTATGTTTGTTGTTTTGAAGTTTTTAAACATTTTGAAATCACTGAACCTGTGTCAATCAGGAAATTATTGTTTTGTGAGTGCACCGTGAAAGTTTTGTTTTTGTCACCAAATGTCGGTGCGATTAGTGGTGACTTTGTCAATTTTCTTGCTATTTTGTAGTTGCTTGGGATGTTGCAATTGTAGGCGTTATTCCCGAATTCTTGATGGAAGTAGCAGATTTCTTCCTTACATTTGTTCGTGTTGTTGTATGAAACTTTGTTCTTTCGGTTTCGTGATTCTGAACGATTTCTGTTGTAACGGTTTGGTGAATGATTGTAGTTTTGCCTTCGGCATTTTTCTTTCATTTCAGCAAGTTCACGTTTAATTTGTTTGTTTTCGATTATTACTTCATCGAATTTGCTGATCAGTGTGCTCATAAGGTTGGTTGTGATTTCTTTTGTTTCGAAATTTTTGATCTTATTGTTTACTGGTAGATTGTTGATGGTTGGTTTTTGTTCAGTTTTGGGTGCTATAGATTATAGGGTTAATTTCTTCGTTGATTTGGTCCACAATTTCCGCTAATGTTTTAATGTCTGCTTTGTGATTTGCGGCTAGAATCTGCACAAATTCAAACAAAATTATTCTGAATTGGAGTTGCATCCTTCCTAAATTTTGAACGTCTAGACAAAGCGACGATTGTTTCTATGGTTACTGTTCTGACAAAGCCACTTGATCGCAGTGATTCATTTGAATCCGAATCAGACAGTGAAGCAACTGAAGGAGTAGTCGAATTGCGGTTGTTCATACAAGAAAAGCTCGCCAGAGCCATCAATAAGGAAATGAATTCCAAAATAATTTCCAAATCACGAACAGCGAAAGATGTAACAAGCATTATGAAAAAAGAATTGGCCATTTTCGAAGTCAAAGGTAAACTTGGAGCTAATCTTGAGAGCTGTTACGAAAATTTGAATTCAATACCACCTACAAGCGTAGAACCAGAACGAGTGTTTTCAGGATGCGGAGAAACGGTGACCAAAATCAGATCATCTTTAAGTGATGAGAGCACAGATATTTTGACCTTGTTAAAAGGATAAATGAATAAATAAACAAAAAAAGACTGTCAATTTGAGTTCCTTTGTTTGTACCTAATTTCGTTTATTGTTGTTTTCAACTGTGTTTTATAAATGGATTAAAAAATGTTTGTAAATATGTGTGGTTTTTTAAATTTTAGGTAAAAATTTTGAAATTTCGCTCAGTCCCGGGACCGAAATCAAATCATCGTCTATCCTAGTAGATTTCTTAAATTCCGGTTTTGAGGCATATGTGATAAGTTTTTGTGCGGAATTGCACAGTCGTAAGTTGATGCGCTTTTTCAAGTTCTCAACAGTTTTGCAGTACAAACTGTTATTGATCAACTTGTAATAGTCTTTATCTTGAAGACCGTGCTTTGTGTGTACTTAATAGCCCTATGTAACTTGGTAACAACGACACCTAACTGATGATAGATTTGGAAAAGTCGTCAATGGAGAACATAATGTGTTTTCGGATCGTGTGTAAGTAGCAACTTCTCCACTTTAGAAAAAGGTGGGCACATCTTTCCAGAAGCTACCGGAAAATCATCTAGCTTGTCATGAATAGATTTCGGTATTTCTAAATCTACTTCTATGGTATAACCATAATCAAGTAGATTTAAATCTACCGTTGTACATTCAATTAATAATCTCACTAAAGCAGTATCATCAGTTACCCATTCGAAATCACCATCGGGAAGCTTTTGTGATAGAGCCCATCCATACAGGTTGTTGATGTCAATATACAACAACTCTGTATTTTCATCACTACTAACAAAATGCTTATTCACAAAAGTTATCCCACCTCTAATTCCACCTTCAAAGAAATTATACATTTCCAGGTCGGCGAGAAGTTCAATCTGTTTATCAAGACTTGACAAAGCAGAACTCCAAGAAAGACTGGGGATACCTAGAAAATTTAAAGGCTCAACCATATTATGGGCAATACTCTTAGCTCGGAATTGCTGAAAAAGTCAGCCAACAGAAAGACGTCTAATTTCAAATAGACCATCATATAATCCAGAAGGGAATTACATGATGTCTCTTGCCATATTAATTTCGTTTTATTATATTCATCGTTGGATACGTCCCTCCATTTTGGGGGTAATTCTAAGGTTGATCTTGATATGTCAAGGGAAGTCTTCTGTTAAGGGTAATGTATTAAGGGTTGAGACTGCATTTTTTAAAGATGAATTTACAAACTGGCATGAATCTATAAATTTCACAATCAGGGAATCAATATTCGCAAAATGAGACAAAAACTTTTCACTCGTCACCGGTATGCAAGAAATATTCCAAGACTTATATTTAGCCAAGCCAAATTTGAGGATATGACGGAGATCATACCCTCTCAAATTATGAAAGACTACAGGTAGTAAGTGGCGTAATCGCCTGGAAAGATTACAATTGTTGTAAGCAGCACTAGGCAATTGGCCGTTAAAGTGATCATGATCCCTGATTGGATTAACTAACAATTTTTTACACAAATGAAAGTTTGTGGTGTTACTAAAATTAATTTCATCATTTTCAGTGAAGTTTATTTTCTTATAAAATAAATTATATAAATTATATATTATAAATTTTCTTATAATAAAAGGAAATAATATTAAAAGGATCTACAATAGTAATAGATATAATTTAATCATGCTTTTATCCATTTCGTATTCGGAACCGAGGTTAAGGAAATTTGATTCTTTGTATAATTTTTCCGTTATTTGTAAAGGAAATTTTCTAGCATTGACAGGATTATATGATGAGGGTCTTTGAAGAGTTTTTATCAAGACTGTCTTTGATCTATTTGGCTTCCATTTTTTATCTGTTTCAATATTATCTGAATTAAATGTTGGAGAATTTCGACTTGGAGATTTAGTATTTCTTATCATCGGGGGTATTACTTTAATTCTTCCAAAATATCTTGACCAGTTCCATTTTCCATCATCCGAATAGATAAATTGAAACGAACCCAGATTTTCTAAAGGCAAAAGATTTGTCTTCATTTTGCATTTCTCGAAACATTCAATCACCACGTCTAATGTTTGTTATGATACTTATTAAAAATTTGAAAAATTATTAAAATTTACCAAATGTATTTTCAATTAGAACGGGTAATTTTTGTTTTAATACAGTGCAATTTGTGTCCAAGGCAGGATTCACATTCACCTCTATCAGCCATGTCTAATTAAAATTAAAATTTAGGAAAGTTTTAAGGAAAATTTAAATTAAATATTTAACAATAATTAAATTATACAGGGATTCTCATTTGTTAGTATGTCCTTTGCATTTAAGTGTCAATATTTCATTTAATAATATAGGGTTACCAGATTTTCCCCACAACAAACCGGGACAGAGAGGAATTTTTATAAAATAAATAAAATTTATTTAAAAAATTAAAAAAATACTTTATTTCTTATAAAAACACTAAAAACAATGACAGAAAACTTACACTAAACTTATTCTTACTTGCGGTTGGACTTTGCCTCCTTCATTAAATCGTTAGTGTGTAATATGTAGTCGTACATTTCGCTACAATTGAGATCAAAATTAAAGATATATTTTAATATGGCCTCAACTGTTTCCAGTAATAATCTATTTCTTTCGTCTTCATGAAATTTTTTTATCTCTTGACTTCCTGAAATGCCAGATTCCTCGTTTTTCTTTAAAACTACCTTAACACTTGCTGGTAAGAATTGAGAATTTCTTCTTTCTTCTGCCAGTTCTATGGTTACCTCCAAACCATCTAAAACTTCTACGATAGATTTAGTATGTCCCTCAATTTTTAAAATTTGGCATTGTATAGCTTGTCTATGCACAAACCAAAGATATGCCCCACTGAGAGCATTATAGAAAAATCTAATAATGTTTTTGGTGCTTTGTCTTTAAATAAAAACAACGATTTTAAAGCTACAAATAATTTAAAAAAACTTTCTATTGGCGGTAAAGAAGAAAGTCATCTTGTTTTAGAATAAGAAAGTAAAGTTTTGTATTCTACATTTACGAATTGACAAAATTCCTTTCAAACGTTCCGTTCTGACTGTATATATTGAAAAGTAATTGAAAAATTTGAAAATTATTTGGTCAATATCCCATGATAATTGATATGCTGTTGTTTGCAAAGTATTATTTAAAATATGTGCAGGACAAATTATACCTCCAATGTCTCTACCTAATCCTTCCTTTAATTTTGTAAAAACGCTGTTTTCCTCCTTTCTTTGCCTACCCCTGAAATTTACACTAGCAATGTCCCCAAATATAATTTAAAATATATTACTAACAAGTAGTTTTATTATTTCTTTCTATTTATTATTATTATTATTATTATTATTATTATTATTATTATTATTATTATTATTATTATTATTATTATTATTATTATTATTATTATTATTATTATTATTATTATTATTATTATTATTATTATTATTATTATTATTATTATTATTATTATTATTATTATTATTATTATTATTATTATTATTATTATTATTATTATTATTATTATTATTATTATTATTATTATTATTATTATTATTATTATTATTATTATTATTATTATTATTATGATTATTATTATTATTATGATTATTATTATTATTATTATTATTATTATTATTATTATTATTATTATTATTATTATTATTATTATTATTATTATTATTGTTGGGGTTCAATAGGAGCCAAGATAAGGAAATAAAGACAAGTTATGAAAGAAACAAAAATAAATTAAAAATAGTATTTAAAAATTACCTAAAATAGAAAACAATTACTAATATTAGAATCAAAATATAACTAGTAATAAACAATTACTATATTTAGATTTTTAACAAAAATAGTATTTAAATAAAAATAAGTAGTAAAAGTAGTAATTAAATAATTACTATTTGGTGGGTTACTGGTGGTCGAATGATTAAGTGCTGTTACCAGCGTAACCCAACATGCAACATTGTTTTTCCGCCTGGTACCCGTTGAGTAATCAACGTTGGTACTGTACCAAGGGGTTGAGTACTCGCAAAAAGTGAGCGCATCAAGGCACTGTAATTTTCGAGTACTCCATGGGTTCACGGACTACCGATAGAAGGTTTGTGTCCGATTTCTTCAGGTCCCTTATCAAAATTGTTTTCCCAACCTTATGCGCCGACTCTCATTTCTCAGGCAATCATAAGATATATCAGACATTATTTTAACGCTACCAAATATGTATTATTTTAACAACAAGCAAAAGAAATATTATTTTAGTACTACCAGGTATATAAAACACACTACAAAAATACATAACACGGGATAAAAGTTCAACTCGGCCGGTTGGTGGGGCCGGTTAGTCCCGTCGTAGACGTTTGCGATGAGCCCGCTTGCCTTTCGTACTCGGCCAGTCTGGCCTTCTTTAATTTTTCACGGATGTTCCGTCCTAGCCGTTTTCGTTTAGGTTTGCTTTCGGCGGCCGGAGGATATATCGCTGCCAGCTCGACGGTCAGCGGCCGGATTTGCCTTGCTGCGGATTCCTGCACAAACCGCTCATTTCGTTCGGTTTCGAGCGCACGCACCTGCAATTTCAGGGCGCGAATCTCCATTTGATCCTGGGTGGCTTGCGTCTGCAGCTGGAGAATCTGAGTTGTTTTCCTTTTCATCGCCTCAGGGCTAAACCAGGTCCCCTCGAACTCCCGACATTTCCCTTTTAGTTTATCTACTCGGGTCCGGAGTTCGTCCGCTTGTTGTTGGGCCTGCTCCCGATCCTTCCGCAGATTTTCCATTAACTTATACACTGAAAACATAAAGGGTGTTATTTAATTTTACACATACTAAAAGAGTTGGAACAACGAATAATGTACTTATTAATCAATACTAGTAATGTGTCGCTAGGACATTGTTATACTTGTTACTTACAACTCAATTTAAAAGGAAAACACTTCATTGAATAATAAACCCCAGTCAATTTTAATCATTAATTAAGACATCAAATGAATAAGAGATTATTATTCGACAATAAACACCAGTTAAGTTTGATCATTAATTAAGTCACACCCACTAAGAAGTTATTGTAGTGAGTCAAATGTCGGCTCTTAATCACAATTGATACTTGCGGGGCCTCCCTCTCTTTCTCGGGAGTACCTCGGCCTCCTCTAACTCTTCCAGGGGCACCCCCTCCCTTTCTGCCCTGATCTGCAAGTCTATCTTCTTAAGCCGGATCTGAGCGGCTTCTACGTCCCAGGCCGCTTGATCGCGGGCTTCCTGCAACCGGTTGTTCTCCGGCTCCGTCTTCACCCACGCTGGGGCATCTGCTTCGGGGCCTTGCCGGATCACTCGATCTGCGCAACTCAGGTCCCGTCCCTGACTCCACCGATGGATATGGTACCAAATGTACCTGGTACGGAGTCGGGTGACCGTCTGCCGCTGGGCGTCCTCCTCCCTGGAATCATCTGATTGCGACATGCCTGTAATATAGATATACAACTTTTATATGGCCAAAGTAACTTGTCAAACGGAGCTAAGATACTATGTACGAGGTTTCTAGACTTAATTTACATAGTAATTCAATTATCAGATTATTACAATTACGGGAACAAGTAACTTAAAATTTTGATTTAAATTTATCAATACACCCTTGTACTTTACAATTCGTGATTACTTTGGATTTATTAAAATTAACAAACATTCTTTAATCTCAATCTTCGTTGTTTTACCACAGTAATCGTCATCAAGGTTAAGCAATAATTTTTAAACTATGATTTTAGTCAATATTGATATAGCAAGGTAAATAAATTCAAGTACGTAAATTTTATCTCATAAACTTTTTAATACTAATTTTAGTAATATTAGTTTTCGGTCGAATTTTCGAATCAGTTACTCTCGATTAACAATATACTATGGCCCCCAGATGAACAAGGATAGCTTGGCGATTCTAGTGAGAGAATCCAGAAATTTCCCTGGTAATTGAGTCTTCTATAATTTAATACGGTACTAAGTTTTGCTTATTCTGAGGACAGTTCTACCCACCAATTTCTCCTTATTGGACAAGGCTCACTCGACGAGCGATGTCGGAAATGCAATTAGCCTCCAAACGTCAATATACCAAAGCATCATGCAAAACATCGAACTGGGAGTGAAACGTGAAGATCGAGGTCAAGGAAAAATCCAAGGTTTTCCAACTCCAGGAAATGCAACTCCCCAGGATGATCCTGAAATCGAGCTCTAAAAACTTTGGTATAACTGCGATGCAGAGTAAATTTATGTAAAGAATTTTAGTGATCCACAATAATATATTTGGGATTTTGTATTTTGCTTTTTTATTTGAATAAGAATTTTATCTTCCGGGTAAGCTAATGGATCAATTTAAATTTAATTTGGAATTTCGTATTTTGCCTTAATTTGAATATGAATTGAATCCTCCGGGTAAGTTAACAAGTTAATTTAAGTTTAACTTGGAATTTTGTAATTTGCTTTGATTCGAATGCCAGTTTAATCCTCCGGGTAAGTTAATTGATTTATTTTAAGTTTAATTTGGAATTTTGTATTTTGCTTTGATTTGTATATGAATTTAATCCTTCTGGTGAGCTAATAAATTATTTATTTTGTTACTCTAACGAGCTGTGACCAAGGATACTCCAGGGGTATTTTGTATTTATTATTCCATTGAATCCCTATGTCCACACACATCCACGTAGGTATAGATGCCCGCCTACACACCCACGCATATATGCATATATACATGCGCGTACCTATATATAATTTAAACTAATACTTTGACATCGTCCTCTAGGGGGGGGGGTGTTGCTAAAAATAGATTTTAGTGATTTTCCGGAATTTTATTGGTAGATAAGGTTGGGTAGTTAAATTTAGCAATAGGGGAATTCCAAAGTCAGTAATTTTGTTTTAAATTTTATTTTCAGAAGAAAGAAGGGAAATTATTTTAATGATATAAGATTACCAATGAGATCAATAATAATTATAATATTAATAGTAATGATAATAAGGTTAACTATGGTAATGGTGGTAATGATAACAATAGTAATAGTAATAAGTAACGATAATAGCAATGGTAAGTATGATAATAATAATGATAATAGTAATAACAATAATAATAATGATAGTAATAATCATAGTACTAAGAATGGTAATAAGAATAATAATAATATAATAATAATAATAATAATAATAATAATAATGATAATAATAATGATAATAATAATAATAATAATAATAATAATAATAATAATAATAATAATAATAATAATAATGATAATAATAATAATAATAATAATAATAATAAACATATTAACAACGTTAACAGTAATACTAAGCATGAGGATGATGCTTATGATAACTATATAATTATTCTGTATTCTTAAAAGGAGTGTTATGCCTAGAGGCAAGATTATGATGCCTGTATATATTTCGTCTTTTTACCGTTAATTATTAAGCATAGTTCTTATAATTTATAGTTATATCTAGTTGTAAATTATCATAGGCGTATTTATAACTTATTTTTATGAGCATTCATATATAAGGGATTAGAATTCATGATTTTGCATTTTGCTACTTACAAATTTATATTTTATCACTTATAATTTTACATTTTACAATTCATAATTTTACATTTTACCATTTAGGACTTTATATTTTATAATTTATAATTTTACATTTTGCTATTTATAATTTTACATTTTACCATTTATGCATTTATATTTTATAGTTTGTAATTTTATATTTTATAATTTACAATTTATAATTTTATATTCATAATTTATAATTTTATATTTTTTGAGTTATAATTTTTTTGGTCGACTTGGTATACCTCTTTATAAATTCTCCTTTTTATTATCAACACTATTTTACAGATTGCTTGGTACTATTCGGGAGTTATCATTTCAGAGTTGCTAGTACGTCTCTTATATGAACTAGGTTTAAGTTGATTGACTTTTTATATTAAGAGTTTGGTCACTACCATTCCCGATCTATAATTTATACCTCAAATTTCTGAATTACCAATTTATAGTCTCTGGCTATAATTCGTACCTAAAACATCATAATCATTTATAACTTGTAGCTTTATACTTAACAAAAAAATTATTACAACTAAGTACTCACAAACATTTCAACGTGGGAATTCGCAATTTAATCTTTGGACTCGGAATATCTACAGTTACATTGAATTGATTCGAAGACCTATCTAGATTAAGTTCTGCTTGTACGTATGCCGAATATCTTTATCCTTTCTATTACTCTGATTACTATAAATTACTATTACGAAAACTTAATTCGGCATATGTCTAAGCATAACTGATCAACCATCTACATTAATGTGATTTGCATAGTTGTGTAAGTTTAGGTATGAGATCTACTCAATTTACCAACCTTAGGGTATTTTTTGTTGTACTGATTTTAAATGTTGAATTTAAATATGTGTTACGTAAAAGGTCGGGAAGAATATTGCTTCCATGGCCCCACTGTGACCACTTCCACAAACCTTAGTGTTGTGTGCTGAGTCAACCATTTACGAGTCGACCTTAAATAAATACGAAGAGTCAGGCGGAGGGTTTCCTCGACCTAACTCCATGGCAGGACCATGAAGTAGTTTGACCTCCGGCTGACCCGAACAAAAAGAGCCGTATAATATGGATTAGTATAATATAGATAATGCAGGTTTACATGTCCTATGAGATTTTTACTAAATTGGATGCAGGACTGAACAACGACAGCAGGAATACCGGTACGCCGTTGAACATTCGTACATCACTTAAAAAGGAAAAATTAATTAAAAAAAAATTAAAATATAAACCATTTTAATCGTTTAACACAGATGAGTCAACAATAGATACATAATGATAAAATAAAATAATAATAAATAAAATGAAGCAATAGTACTCACTGTTGATATTTTGTTGACAAAAAATTTTTGGCATAAAATAATGATTAATTGTGACTGAAACGTGTCAGGTATATATACCTATTTTGTACACGTGTATGTATTGATGCATTAAAACAAACTCGAATTCTTTTTATTCCAGAATTTTCTATTTTGCGATTTTGATATTTTTAATAGCAATTTTTGTGCCATAATTTTTGTTTTTATTTTTAAATTTTTATTTTTTAATTATTTTTTGTTAATTTGACGTCCATGGTGGATTTGGAACGGTTCCAGAACATTCTATTTTACTTTTAATTTAATTTTTATTCTAACTGGTGTTTTATGAATTTCTTCTTAAGATTTATTATTTTTAATACTAATTTATTTATTTTCTCTAACTTTTATTGTTCTAGCTGGCTTTTGTGATGATCGTCGCCATTTTTATGGAATGTTCTGGGTTTTTCTGGAATTTTTTACTGTTTTTATCGTCTTTTAAGTTATTCGAGTTTGTTTTTTGTGACTCTATGTTTATTTGGTTATTTTTGAGTTAGATTTTGCATAACTTCTTGCTTTGGTATAATTTTATTTAATTTCTGTGTTTATATTTTTTGTTGTTTCTCTTTTAATCATTATTGTTTATTTGGTGTAGTTTTTAATATTTAGCTATACTTTTTGCTTTTTGTATGTTGTGTACCTACACATCTCAGTCATAATTAGAAGTTTGGGTCTAGAAATCAGTTCTAGCCCAACATATTAATAAAATAGATTAGATAAAAAATAATATATATAAAAATATATATAAAATAAATAAACGTTCCGTTCTGACTGTATATATTGAAAAGTAATTGAAAAATTTGAAAATTATTTGGACAATATCCCATGACAATTGATATGCTGCTGTTTGCAAAGTATTATTTAAAATATGTGCAGGACAAACTATACCTTCAATGTCTCTACCTAATTCTTCCTTTAATTTTGTAAAAACGCTGTTTTCCTCCTTTCTTTGCCTACCCCTGAAATTTACACTAGCAATGTCCCCAAATATAATTTAAAATATATTACTAACAAGTAGTTTTATTATTTCTTTCTATTTATGATTATTATTATTATTATGATTATTATTATTATTATTATTATTATTATTATTATTATTATTATTATTATTATTATTATTATTATTATTATTATTATTATTATTGTTGGGGTTCAATAGGAGCCAAGATAAGGAAATAAAGACAAGTTATGAAAGAAACAAAAATAAATTAAAAATAGTATTTAAAAATTACCTAAAATGGAAAACAATTACTAATATTCGAATCAAAATCTACATAGTAATAAACAATTACTATATTTAGATTTTTAACAAAAATAGTATTTAAATAAAAATAAGTAGTAAAAATAGTAATTAAATAATTACTATTAATAAAATAGATTAGATAAAAAATAATATATATACCGTTATAAATTTTAGTTTAGGGGACCAATAATTGACAAATAACAAACAGACAAAAATTGTGACGAAATATCGATCAAACATCATCCAGGCTATTTATAGGAACACTAATTACTAGAATTTGGAAATTTAGAAAATTTGTGCAATCAGAAATTTTGGAAATTTGGAATTTTTGTGTCAATCAGAAAATTTGGAAATATTAGACATTTAGATCGATTGGAAATTTATTCTCAAAAATTTGGAAATATTAGACATTTAGATCGATTAGAAATTTATTCTCAAAAATTTGGCGTTTGGAACTAGGATCCAGTATTTATTAGCCGCGATTGAATTTCAGTTTAACAACCAATTTTCTGGTTCGTTATAAATTAGTTAGTTGATATTAATAAATATACATATATTAGTACCCATCTCATTATTCTAAAATTAAAGAGACACAGTCACCAGCCAACAATTTTGTAGCTGTTCTGACTGTTATAATTTCAACTATTAACCAATTATCTGGGTTAATAGTATTGCTATAAAACTTCGGGAATCACTCCTCTTTATCCATTCACCTATATCGGGCTGTTGGCGCATTTAGGGCCAGCCTTGATCCTTAGAAGTAATCTTTAGGGCGGTTTGTATAACCGTTTCTGTTCTGTAGTGTGCAGCCAGTTTTTTATTGTAATTAAATCAATTGTTTGTAAACTATTTAGTTTTAAATACATATTTAAAACATATTTGTTATTTATATACAAATTACCTACACGCGTTATAACTAATATTTGTGGAGTCAGATTTACGTTTGTGTTAGTTCGAATACCTACCCATCGAACCTACATTATTATTATTATTATTATTATTATTATTATTATTATTATTATTATTATAATAATTATTATTATTATATTATTATTATTATTATTATTATTATTATTATTATTATTATTATTATTATTATTATTATTATTATTATTACAACCTTGAAGTCACTATCGATCATGAAATCAAAACCAAATAATTCAAATAGACCAACTCGCTGGGATAATTTATGTTTCACAGATAAAAATACTTGGCGCATTATATATTTCATTCGATTCTGAAAATAAAATTGAAAAGATAAAATACAAGTATATCAATTAAAATACTATAAATTAAATATAAAATTATATACAGTTGTTGGGTTATTGAATTGGTGATAAAATTAGAATTCTTACTCTGACTCCAAGCGTGTCTTTGACTGACCCACAAATAACAATTAACACTGGAAATTATATTGAATATCACAAATATTTTCACAGTGATACAATTGACTGAACAAGCTACTATTATACCGTGCTTATTACAACACTATGGTGAGCAATAGCATACTCGTATAACCTCAGAGCGATACAAGATAAAGTCATTCGAAATTTAATCCACAAAACCTCAAGCACCAAATCATTACCAATCCCTCCATCTTTACTAACAAAACACTAAACTACGGGCAATTCCAAAACCCTTCCAATAATAAATAATCCTACTGTTGGTGAAATTATTCTCCGCAAATCTTATTCCACAGTATCTTTGTTCCTATATTACGGATAACGTTTCAGAGCTCCACCTGAAAATTTTATAAAGTACTAATCTTATTTATTGTTAATAAAGTTTGTAATATTATTCCATAGTTATTGTCATCATATTTTATTATTTTACACACAAGCACCCCAACTGTCCCGAGACAGTTATTTTACAGGCAACTCCGTTGGGCTCGACAATTTCCCAAATCTACAAACACTACTTCAATATATTATTGTGTTTCACTATAAATAAGATAAAACATAACTATAAATAAGATAAAACATAACTATAAATAAGATAAATAAATAAGATAAATCATAAGACCTCGTCAATTTGTGGCACTTCAGTTTATCTTCATATATATAAACCCTTTTTTCTAATAAGAAGGAGACCATAAGATAATGACAGTTACTATAACGCATTTTATCAAAATTGCTTCCTGTTTATTAAAATATATATTAATTAAATGTAAACGGTTCTATCTAAATTAATTTTATCTCCCAGGTGTATAAATATAAATATAATATGATAAAAAGTGATATTCAATAACATACTGTTAAAACATTTTTCACCCAATTCTTACAAATTTGAGGATATGATTCAAGATTTGCATTCAAATACCGATTAAATTGCTCCATACTCCACACCGTGTCATCCTTTACACTTTCGTAATTTGGATCTTTCTTTTGGACGTACTAAATTCGAAATTAGTCATTATTATTATTACTATTACTACTATTGCTTAAGCAAGCAAATAGAAAGACTGGATGCAAAATATTTACTATGTGATAATAATATTTATGTTTATTGTTGGGCCAAAACCGATTTTAGCCAAGAAATAAAAAATTATAACCAGACAGTATTAATACCAAATAGGAAATCTCCAGGAGAAGTTAGAGACAGCGATCGAGCAATGGACGACACAGACCGGAGAAAGAGAAAAACAAGTGAAACCTGGTCGGATGAGATATTGAAAATGAGCGCATGGCAGAAAGAACGCTGCAGCAGGCATGGATATAAAAGAAGGCCTATAGAGCCACCAGGGCGCAACTCTTCGAGATGCCACAAAAATGGTTGCGACCAGTGGAGTATGAGCTGTGGGAGAATGTCGAGAAACACAATGACAAAATCAAAGGATTGGAGAAAATGGTCGCAAGGAGCCAGCAATGGCAGACAAAATGCTGGATCAGCATTGAAAGAAGACCCAGAAGATCATGCAACAGTAGAATGAAATGAAGACGATAGAGGGGATCGTCCTACAAAATGAAAACCAGCTAACAACCCTTGACGAGAAGTTGCAAGACGCGAAAAGGGATCTAAATGTGTATAAAGGAGTGATCAATCAGAGAAACAGTCGGAAAGACAAAAAACGTAAAGATGAAAGAAAAATGTACGAAGAGAACATTAAAAAATGGAAAAGGATGCGGAGAAGTGGAAAAGCAAGAGAGAATAAAAGAATTGGAGAAGAAAGTCGGGAAGATGGACCTCATTGATGAGGAATTGAGTATATCACGAGCGCTGAGAGATGAAGCAGATAAGCTCAGGCAGCAACGAAATCTATAGTAAAAATCCAAATGTAGACAAATGACAGTAAATTATTGATAAAATTATTAATAAATTATAACAAATAACATTTTAAATAGACTTCATTATTTCGGAACAAAAATATTGTATAATTTTATCTATAATGCAAACAAACCTGATTTGTTAAATGTATTAATAATTTATCACTATCATTAGCATAATCTTCTAATGATAGGCGTAGGTACCCCGGATGGTAGAGCACGAGGAAGGGGGTTGTGTTTGCGATAAGCATATAGGCTCTGATATCAAATTTCTTGCCATTTACTAAGAAAGGATTCAATATATACCTGAAAAAAACAAAATTATGGTAAAAATATTATAAAAATTTATCATATATTGGTTTAAATGCAGTCTAAAGACAATTTAATAAATTGATTAATTATATTTAACTACCGTATTAGCCCGAATATAACGCGGCAATTTTTAACATTTTATTTTTATTAAATTTGTTTAAAATTAATTAAATTTATTGTTATGAATATAACCTATGTACTACTTTTAATTACGCTTATTTGATTGAATTTCCCTTAATTTTAATTATTTTATGAGTATTTTTTTTTAATTCGGGGTCGCGTTATATTCGGGCTAATACGGTAATTCCAAACATTAAAAATAAGTTGTTTTCTTGAGTCAGACGTAGCCGTGTGGTCACTTTTATTTAAGATGTCTAAATATTTTGTGTAATGTTTATTAATTTTTTAACAATTCACTTGCAAATCTTACACTAAAATTAAATATAGAACCAACGACAAAATATACAGGAATACTGTTTACCAGTGTTTCCTGTTGGTAAAACACGATTTAATATCACAGATTGAATGATAAATAAATAAAAATGTTGGGAAGGTTAAAAAACATAATAGGTTATTTGACCACCGCAATTAATTTTTATACAATGCTGTCGAATAGATCGAAAAACCCAATAAATGCCGATATGACATGCAAATAGCAGGTTTTCAAAATATCAATTTCTAAATATTTTTTGGGTAGATTTTGAATTTAATAATTTTTTTGGGTAGATTTTGAATTTAATAATTTTTTGGGTAGATTTTAGAATGCCCCTTGAATATTTCAAGTGATTTGCTAAAATGATTTAAAATGAATTTAAATAGTAAATTATTAAAATTACGAATAAATGTAAAATATTTATAAGTAAAAATAATATTAAATATTATAAAATGATGATTTTCGACTATAAGATAGTCCTTGTCAATCTCCATTGACAAGGACTATCTTATAGTCGAAAATTTTTTCATTAAATACATTATTTGCAGCAAAAGGCTTAAATTATCATTTTATTGTTTTAAATATTAAATATTGAATGAAAGTATTTAATTAAAGACTGAAAAAGTTTGTTTAAAAATTTTAAAAAAATAATTTTTTAGTAGATAAAATTATTAATGAACTTTTGGATTATGAATTTATCTACTAAAATGATTTAGAAAATAATTTCATCTAACAATTACATCTAACAATTATTTATTGATGTTTTCAGGGAATCCGTCCACATGTGTGGACGTTTATTTTAAAACCTAAAGAAAAGTTATTTTCACTTGAGAAATTGTTACAAAAACAAATGTACAAGTTTTACTAAATTTTCTAACCCAAAAATAAATGCCAATTGTATTAAAGTAAATAAAAATATTTCTAAAATAAAAATTATAGTTGTAAAAAAGTTTTTTACTGCAATTAGATTTGTCCTTGATCTTATAATCTGTTTCTTTAAATATTTCATTTACTTTCATTATGACTATAGATGAAAAATTAATTTTCCTAATTAACACAAATTTGTGATCAAGTTTTATTGAAAATAAATAAAATAATTATAGATACGGTTGATAATATATCAAACTTTGTTAGTGTTACCCTCCATTAGCTACGCCACGGATGAAATTAATTTATTCAGTTACATTTTCAGCAGTATTAAAAAATTAAATATTTATATTCTGAGCAATACACTTTAACAGAACGATTCAAGAAATTATTTAAGAATTAATAAAGGTTTTTTAAATACAGTTTTAAGTTGAGAAGCGTATAAACTGAATAGTAAATTTTATATAATAATTTATAATAAATTCTGGAGAATTTTCGAAAATAGTATTTAGAATCTTCTGAAAAAAATATTAAAAATTATAAAATATTAACGAGTATGAAATTTTAATTGAATACTGAATTTGTGTGAATGTGCTATTTGAATTATTTTTCAAAAATTTCTCAAGGAAATTGGTTAAAATAATAACTATGGAGAAGCATAATTGGATTTTGACAAGTTTTCATTAATAAATTTTTGGAGTTTGTATTTTTATTTAGTAACACGAAGTCAGGCGAATTAAATACAAAAACCGCTAATTTATATCAGAATGAATAAATTGAAATAAAACCTTTGTATAATTCTTCCGGTAGGTCTTCTTGAAATATTTGGACTACTTAGATCTTTAGAAAGAATATTGTCTAATGATTCCTTGTCCCGAATCAATGATATACCATTTCCTTGGTTGAGATCAGTTGGCTTGTAAATCCAAATGTTGCATCCTAAATTTTATGTTTAAAGTACATTAAAACTAATTAATATTTGAGCCAAATAATTTAAAACTGTTTAACACGTTTACGTCGGCGCGGATCATCGATGGCCCACACTAACCTGTCCCATCTGGGGCCGCATACCACCGGTGAGACGTATTTGATTGTGTTATTAGACGTATTATTAGAAAATTTAACGTATATTCATCAAAAACATTTATTTTTAATTACAATTATAATTAATAATGTATTATAAACATAACTTTTGTTCAATAACATAAACTGTCCCGCCAGATGATGTGCAGCATGAAAATCGACGCCGGCTTGAACGTTTTAAACTTTGATCCGAAGGCTTTTCAAGAATAATATTTTTTTTTATTTTTACAATAATTTGAACAAATTTACGATATCCTTTAGCTGGATTTCTTTTCCGATTAAAAATCAATTTTTATATTCAACACGAATTTTCAGCACTGCCTAATACAAATTTTTGTTACAAATTAAGGCTTAAAATCAGATCGTTGAGTCAAATCAGATTCGTATTTTGAGGTGGTCTCATTATGGGTCACCTGTCATTTTAAGAAATCGACTCGTGTTATCACTTGTGAGAATTTTTTATTTAGATACATCCTTTTTATTATTCATCCTTGTTCTCCATACTTTATTAAGGATGCGCCATAAATTTATTTATTTTTAAAATCAAAGGGGGTCCCAAAAAGGAATAAAATACATAAAACAAAAATTAATTAAAAAATTAATTAACTAATGGAGAACCCGAGCTAATGGGAAAACCAAGACAATAGGAAACCCGAGTGATTTGAGAAAACCTGTATTAGCAATCCAATTTTGGTAAGGCAATTAAATTAGCCAAATAAAATCAAAGTGACGCGAGCCGTCAAAGGAAAAGGGGCAATTCCCTTAAATTGAATTAGAACTACAAGAGGAAGCCCGGGGGAAGTTAGACACAAACTAATTTACCAAAATAAAGTCAATTACCAAGTGGGTATAAAAGCAACTGGCAAGAAAACAAAACTGCCAGTTGGTCGAAGAAAAGAAAATAGAAGTTTGATGAGAGCGAAAAATGAAACATTAAAGTTAGTAGAAAATAAACAATTTAAAAATTGAAAGTACCCGAAAGGGACATCTCCCGTTGGAAGATCTACCCCTGCGTGAGATTTGTTGGCAAATTAAATTTATTAATTTAGTTTTCAAAATCTATTTATTTTCATTTTCAATTTCAATTTCCTTTATCTTCATTTCTTTTTAGATCATGAATCAATATTTTATTTTATATTTAACACGAAATTTCTGACATAAATTTTATTAAGTGCTTTTTTAACCTATTCTAAAATGAAAAGTAAGTAAATTAATAACTAAATAATATCTTACTTTCAATATTCTCATAAAATGTTTTCAATTCCTTGGAGTTATTTATATAATATGTTTCGGGAAAGAATGAATCCATCTCAAATGAAATGGAAGTATTCGGTATTACCTTTGTAAGCCTTTCAAATTGTCGAAGACTTTGTAAGAGGTTTCCTTTGTTAGTAATCAAATCAGAATTTGGAATATGATTTATTATTTGCTTAAATTCTGAAAAAAGTTCCCAATCTATTTGAGAGTGAACATCAGTCCATTTCAAGTAGTATTCACTATCTATTGGATTTGTAACTTTTGTGAAATCCATTTTCATCAAAATGCTGGATATCCTTATTATGGTTAAAAATGAAATTATAAATGGGGAAAGGTCTAAAATGAAAATATCAGTTAATAGATGAATTTATCTGACATGTTTAACAGCAATACATTGAGGGTTGGTATGTCTGTAATACTATGAGATCCACAAGAGCGTCTGTGGTATTATTTAAAAAATAATTAATTTAAAATAAAATTACTCAAGTGAGATTTAAGTTTAGAAACAAATTACTACAAATATTACATTTGTTTTGTCACATCAAATGTATTCATGACCTTGTTAACTTCGTTTTTTAATAATTATTATAATTTTAAATAAACATAGTAAATAAATTAGAATGGGTTTGAAATTTTGTTTAGTAAATATCACAAGTCTATATTTGTTATGTGAGGTGTTTTTTGTAATTTGTATTAAAATAATGGTATGATGTTGTGCATGTTTGATTGTATGTTGAAATCCTTACTTATACATTAACTTTTATTTTTAGAAACTCCTCAAACAAATTAACGTTATAATTTGTTTTAATAATATTTGCAATATAGAATAATAAACGTGTTAGTATAATTTGTTCTTCTGGATTCGATTCATACCCGTAGCTCGGTGGCTAATAGGTTACATGCACTTACCACAATGTGGAAGTTTATCAAAATTTCTTTTGGTTGTAGTTATCGATAAAAATGTATTTAAATATTAATTCTTAAACTTGTCCTCAAACGGTTAAATAATATGTTTCCATTTAATTTATTACTTTAAATTATTTTTCTAAAGTTTTTAACAGAATTTTTATAAAGGTTTTAAATGTTCAACTATAATGTATTTTGTTTGTAAAGATTTTCCAAATAGAAACTGTTCGGTCATGGACAATAATTGTAAATTCAATAATAATAACGATTTAACTAATTAACTATTTATTAAATCAAGTTAAATATACAACCAATTGAATTTAATATTCTAACAAAAATACCTAATTGATAATTATCGTGAATGGTTTGATGTGTGTGTATGTTATTGTATGTCTGAAACATGTCTCATATCTCATGTTCATTATTACATAACAGTATTTGATCCTAAAGAGATAAATATATGAACTGTTAAGTTATAAAAAATATTTTAGAATTTACCAGACTTTGAATTATTTAACAGACAGATAATTTTATGTATTAACTAATAATGTTCGACGATTGTGGTTGAGCCATCAATAGTATCGAACTCAAAAAATATTACAAAACAGGCCCGAACAAGTACCAGATGAATATTTGCGCAGAAAGAAGGTAACCTAGCTCAAAATCCAGAATCAAACAAAACCCAATTCCCAATCCAAACAATCTAAGTTGACAATGATTATATACTTGTACACTTTACTTCGCTACTCTTCGCTGGACACTATATTTCATTTTTTGAGAATTCTAGTAATATATAAGTAGCCTTGTTTTACTTGCATTTGTATTTTGATGTTTATTTTGTGTAATTTGTATTTGAATTTGAACAATTTATTAATCTTAGACAATGACAATATCGAACCGATTGTCTATATAATTTTTGGCAAATATATTTTGTTCGGTGATAGGAATTTTACATTTAAAATTTTTATGCACAATGGGAAAAACTTTATTTATTTATTATTACAATGAATGTCTAATTTAATCATATATAATTTATATATTATTTTTTATATATTTCAGATTTCATTGTACGACTTCGGAAAGGCGCACAATTCTGTGAGTTCGAGAAATTTCAAAAGATCCAGTAGAAGATATGATAAGAATGTCAGTATACAGTCGGTCTTTACGGCAACAAAGCGAAATTATACCTTCTTAAAAAATAGGACACGGATAAGTATTGGTGGAACATATTCAAGAGATCATACAAGACATGGAATAGGTCAAGACATTCACTGCAAATTTAGAGATTACCAAAATATTAAAACATTTTATTCACGAAAAGAATTTATTCCAAGAGAGAAGTGTAAGTTCTGAACATAGGCATGGCAAATGCCCTGCATTTGAAAAATGTTGCACCAAATGCAGGAAACTAAATCATTTTACTGGAGTATGTAAATCATCAAGTAGATAAAATAAACCGAGTTTACCTTATGGACCAAGAAAGCATAAACCCAGATATAGGAGCAATCATCGCAATTAATTAGTGTAGGAAGGAGCTCGTAAAATGGAATTCCCACCATTCTTCCCAATAGAAAATGGCAGAGCCTTAGGACCAGTTCAAACCATCAAGAGAGCATCAAGTACCTGCGTTTGCGAGAGACATAGGTGGTAACCCTGCTCGTGACGCCATTGATGTAAATTGAATAACACGTTTAATTCAAAATTCTATTCTTTAAAAACATCCATTTATTTAAACTATTTTATTAATATCAATTTCTTATTATTATTTCAGTACTTTTCAAAGAATTAAATTATCATTTAATTGTTTAACATTTGATTAATTCTGTTACCAAGAAATCATCACTTTATATTATATTTATTATTACAATGAATATCTTATTTATTGATATATCATTTAAATATTATTATTTTAGTTATTGTCATAATTTTCATAATATTTTTATTACTTAACATTATAAGCCAGCTGGTAACGTAAATTAATCGAAAATAAATATGAATATTTATACGATAATAAAAAATAGTTATAATAAAATGATAAACTAATATCATTTGCATGCATTAAATAGCTGCAATATCTCTTCTGTTATATTGTTGGTTCGCCTATTGTCTTTGATGTACGTTCCTTGGTTGATACATATCTTTTCTTTGTTGATAAGGTATTTCTTTGAATTCTTCCTCCTGACATCTTCATCTGGTCTCGATCTCTTCCTTGATTTCGTCTTTCCATATTTGTGTAGCACTCTCTTTCTTTGTGTCCTCATACATTGCATCTATGACATTTGATTGTTAAGCATTCTCTTCGTATGTGACCTTCAACACCACATGCATAACTTTGAAATCTCTTTTTCATACTACATTCTCTGCTACTGTGTCCCTGGTTTTTGACACGTCCAGCATTCTATCACTTTATCCATTGTCTCTGGTTTCCATTCCTTGATTTTTCTCTTCGTGGTCTAACTTGTACCACACCTCTATAAGTTCTTTCCCAGTTGTAGGTCGTATTGATCTCACAGTGTTTACTTCTTCAATAACCTGTTAACTTTTTCTATCTTCTTTATAGTTTCTTTAATCTGTTCGCCGTTTTGAGATCTTTAATTTCGATTTCTTTTCTGATTTCTTTATCTTTTATGCAATGTGTCAGTAAACATTTCTGAATTTCCTCCTCATTCCAAATGTGTGAGGCAAATTTTTTCGTCATTTTTAATATTTTCTCTATAAATATTTCCGCTGATTCGTTACCTTGCTCGTAGTTCAAGGCGTCTCGTAAGTCATCAATCAATGACGTTGGTCGATGAAAAACTGTTCTTAATTTCTGTTCCACGTTTTTACCTTCTGCGGCTTCATATTTTTCGATCAAAGTCCTGTCCAGAAGTATAATGACTAGTACAATTTGAGTCTTCACTGGTGTCATCGTTATTTCGAAGAACCCCTGAGATTCTTTGATGAATAATTCGAGGTCATCTCCCTTGTGGAATTTTTCTGGAAGTAATCTTCAAATGAGCAGATCAGTTGGAATGGTCGCCATATTAGAAGCTATAACATTCAATTCTTCTGTCATCAAATAAATTACTAAGACTAAATAAATCCAAAATTATATTTTATTAAATCTGCTTATATAAACAAATATTCTTAGGACATTTTCTTTTTATAATTTTTAATTTCAACCAAATATCAACATACCACATTCATACTTGAATTGCAATTTTATTAAAAATTATTTTATTTCAAGATTAGAATAAGAATATTCATTTTAATTTTAAACCATTTTAATTCTAATATATTTCAAATAATTTAAGTTTCACTTTTAATTTTACAAAATATAATCATAAAATAATTTTAATTTAACATTTTAATTTTAACTCCTCACACATGCATTACATGTGATGCAAAAGACAATATTTTTTCGAAAGCACATCTTTCGGTGTCTGGCAGTTTTCCATTGTGCAATTGTTTCCTTTTTTGTGTTGTTTGCCAGAGCTTTTCTCAATGTGCAAGATTTATGTGCTATATGAATTGGAAGGCCAATGCGTTTTTTTTGTATTAAATAAATAATTCGGAGCAAAAGGCCTAAATTATCGTTAATTGTTTTTAAATATAAATATATTATATAAAATTGTTTCTATTTTTATTAAAAAAATATTTTCATCCATTTTGAAAATAGTAAGGGTAATAGCCAGTGGTATAACCGTTCATGGGTTGATAAAAGTGTTGCGTACAAACATGGTCATTTTAATTAAAAATAATTTGCAATTATTTTGTATAGTTTTGAAAACATTTTTACCTATTTAAATTATTTAAACGCATCTCACATCTATATTTTTCACTTCAATTGTTTTCAGACGATGCAGAAACAGGAGTGTTTAGACTTTGATGAGTTAGAAAAATATATCATATGTATGAAATGGCCCTAAAATGAAAATATTGCAAACTAATGGATAATTATGTAATTAAATAAAACAGTATTAACCGTAATATTTTCTAAAGAGCACATCGTAATAATAAATTAAAAATATTTAAATCTTGTTAACTACATAAATAAATTTGACGCTAAATGAAAAATGGCTTAACTTACATTTTTGATCCATTAGTTCCCACTAAAATAAATCCATTTTTAGGTTTTTTTTCTAATTTGGATTGTTCTTTATAAGATTTTTTAAATTTCACGGATTGTTTCAGGATGTTTAAATTATTTTCTTTTGGCATTTATTATAATGAATTTTGTAGTAAAGTTATTTAAATAACTTCAATTTAAATGACATTGTATAACAATTGCAATTTTACCGCTGTTTCTGATACATATTCAGTAGTTGTCATAACAACTATTACACAATGTTATGTATGAAATCTCAATTTTTAATTTTTAATTAAAGAAAATGATTGAAAATATTATTTATGTATATTATTTATATTCACAAAAAATTAAGTAATTTTGAAATTATGGTCAATAAGAATTTAATAATTATTATTTGTTTTTATTTTTAAATTAAATTGTTAAATTTAAATTAAATTAAAAATGAAGGTTATTGTATATGGTGGAGCTGGTAGCCTAGGAAAATGTTGTGTTGACGCATTTTTAAAAAATAAATATGTAAGATACATCTTATTATAAAATGAATTAGGTAATACTATAATAGTGGGTTCTTTCGATTGGACATTCCAAAAATGAGCAAGCTAGTCAAAGTATTGAAGTTGAAAAGAATCTTTCTTGGGTTAACGAGGAAGAATATATTAGAAAAGCAGTTAAGAAAGTACTTGATACAGAAAAAGTTGATGCTATAATTTGTGTTGCTGGTGGCTGGGCTGGAGGTGGAATTAAAAATAAAAGTATGAGTTATAAGTCTCTTGACTTCAATAGTTATTAGATATGATTAAAAATGCTGATGAAATGTGGCGTCAAAGTGTTTTCCATCTACAATATCTTCTACATTAGCATATGACTGTTTGAAGGATAACGGATTGCTAGTACTAACCTCGTCGAAAGCTGCAGTTGCGGGAACTCCAAGTAATTAATTAAAAATTATGTATTAAATAATTTTGACAAAAGGTATGATTGGTTACGGAATTGCCAAAGCAGCTGTATTACATCTAACAAAAAGCTTGTCTGAACCAAAATCTAATATGCCATTAAATTCTGTAACAGCCACTATTCTACCGTATATTATATTTGTATTGCACTATATAATGAATGAATATTTAGGGATACATTAGACACCGAACCAAATAGATCAAGTATGCCTAATGGTGATTTTCAGTCTTGGACACCATTGTCTTTCATAGCCGAGTAACAACATTTTAACAACTAAGTATAAATTATATCCACTTTATAGAACTTTTATGAAATGGATTGAAGGCAAAGAACGTCCAAAAAATGGAAATTTCATATATTTCAATACAAAAGATGGGGAAACAAAAATAAATATTGAATAAATGATGAGACTATTTATTAATAACTTGACATCAATAAAATTATAATTATTGTTTCATGTTATTTAATCAGAGTTCTACTTTTTCTCTTCTTGATCCACCTTCTCCACATAAGGCGGAGGATTGTATGTATTGATAGGAGTGTTCAAAACTTCCTGAATAGACAATTTCATTAAAAATTAAATAACTAAAAATCAATAATTTGAATTAGTCATATTTATATGGATAAAATAGTTTATCTGCAAATTTTAGCTAGTGAAAAATCTTCGTCAAAATAAAATCTCTCGTCGTGTATCAACATCAATGTGTCGTTAGTATGAATTAGAAATAAATAATGATGTCTATTTGTAGAGAATTAAATTCTACTTATATGTTGTCTGATTGAAAATATCTCATGTTGTTTAAAATGATGTGTAAATTCAAAAATTGTTTACTAAAAATTTTTGATTGTGTAATAATCTCCTTAAATAAAGAATTTAATATCAAGCAAGTCTTCGAAATTCATATAAAAATTAAAATAGATGATGTAATCAACGATTGAAAATTCAAATATTGCATAATCAATGATTAAAACAAAAATTAAGATATTACGCGATCAATTATTAAAACAAAATTTATGAGGGGTTGCAAAAAAAGTACGGTGTCACCCAAAAAAGACACCTCACCCCCTATTCGTCCAATAAAAGTTTGTGAGAGTCGAGGATTCCTGCTGGGCAGGAGTCCACACATCTATTATATTGAATCGTATTGAATTGATTTTCGAATGTATTTATTCTGAATTATTGCATGAATCATCAAACATAGCAGTGACTCTTTTGTTGCACGCGAAACTCGGATTCTGTATCTTTAACATCAATCTGGTGCTTAATCTTAATATGTGCTGCAATAGCAGAGGTAATCCACCAACACACCTCCATGCTCCCTACAGTCCACAAACAACTTCGGTCTTTTTTCTTTTAGTGACGTAATACAAAACAGTTGACAATATTTGATGAATCTTAAATACAAGTCTTTTATGATTGGTTATTTTATCACAATGATTAATTACTTCTCTTTACAGAGGTCAATAATCAGGAAATGAATTTATTTTAAAATTCTATTCAATCACACTTTCATATATTTAAGCATTATCCAGATTTTATCATACTTCATTTTTCCAAATTCTATTACCCTATTTTCACAATCGATTGCGTTTCTTTAAAACTATATTATCCTTACTTATTCAACATTATATGACAAAATTTGCCTATAGAAAAGGCCTATTTACTTGTCTTAACCCAGTGGACGCCGGTTCCATATAGAAACATCTTCACATTGGAATTAGTTGCTCCAGAAGGAGGGGGAATTTAGTAGGTCGATAGCAGCTCCATAGACCACTATGAAATATCGCTCATATATACCCCACCAAATAGCATCAATGTTTCGATCTCGCCCATCTCGTCAATAAACTATTTCGCATTTATTGATTTAAAATTGCAAATATTGATGTTTATGTGCAGTAAATATGCAAAAAGTGTAAAGTGCAATTTCTACCTACAGTCAGAGGTATTTTTTGGTTTTTAGAATGAATTTCTCGGAAGAACTCAAATATTTTGCAGATATGTAATTAATTTTCATTTTTATTAAATCAAATCCTTCATTTTGAAAATATATTTCAAGATTATAATTGGTCTAAAAAACGATCAAAGTAAAATTGATTATGTGATATGCAATGCGATTTCTAATATTGGATTAGTATCGCATTGAATCAACACGCTGTCAACATTATTTTAAACAATCAGACACCTAGAAAACCGTAACCATTTGAAATTATTATTTAATTTTTCTAATTTATTTGATTATTTAGTATTTCTATGGTATTCTCTGTAACCATGGAAACACTCAGGTGAAAGTCGCATTTTTCATAAAGTTTTAATTATCAATTCAATTTCGAAGTTTTAATTGGAAGTACACTTTAATCAGATTTAAATCCAACTAAACAGTTCATAACAAAAAAAATCAATAAAAAGTAGAAAATGATGGTAGCAACATGCCAGAGAGAAAGGATTTTGCAAATCAAACAAAAATGGAGCATGGGAAATTAACGAGGAGTGTAATTGTTGGAAAAGGAGGACATAATTCTTAATATATGAATGAGTGAGGAGCACGGAAGCACTACGATTTTCTGGGGTTTCACTTGTCTTTTTCCTTTTCATACATTCTACTAAGTTTTTTTTTAACATTTCTGCTTTCATTCTACTTTTTTACCTGATCTACTTTTCTATAATTACAAAATTTAAGCTAACTGGGTTTGTCTGGGAGCAATTAATTAGTCAGCTGATTTGAATAGAATTTATAGATGATTTGGTGGATATCGGTGAATGACAATGTGCAAAATTCCGGCAAATTGGTAAGGGGTCATTGCACAATTACGTCACGCTCGAGGATGGGTGGATGAGTTGAGCTGAATGTGACGTCATGCAAGTTGTATTTTATGGACCACAAGAATTATTATTGCAACAATCTTCCTCTGCTACAGCAAGCTCCCAAGCAGCCTAGAGGACCGTATGGTACCACCAGGCTACCTCATTTTGTGAACAATAAAATGACGTCACTATGGGGAGGGTGCATCGAAAATGGACATTTTTGGCGTGGTGTAATTATACAATGACCCCTAACTAGAAAATCGATTTATTTACGGTCATATATGAAACACATTTGCAATTTATTTGATTAAGAAAGTTATACCGAATATTATTATTAATCAATTACAACAAATTCTATAAAAATTTGATATAAAGCTTTTGGAAATTATTGATTTTCGAATTTTTAGTTTCTCAAGCGATTTAATCAATAATTATTATAAGCTATCTACAAAATGATGCATAATAGCCCCTATTAGTAGTTTGGTTTCTTAAATTAATCACATCCATATTTTAAAAACAAAACAATATTTTGAAAAACAACAAAAAAACTCTATTATTAAAACAATCCTGTTTTTAGCTTAGAGGATATTTTCGCAAGCATGAGTTAATATTTGAATAAGGAATATTCGTACACAAGCATTCAATAAATATTTTATATTTTAATCTTCAATCATTCTTAAATATATTTTATTTATTATTTAAATCTATTTAAATCTGGAAATTAAATACTTCTTCAATTTAATTACTTTCACAGCCCCCAAATCAATCAAATTTCAAGGTAATTGGAATATCACGATAAACGTATTTGTATCATTAGTTACAGTACACCAACGCAACAGGTCCACTATAATTAGGGTTGTCAGATATTCACCAAAGCAAACCGGGACGTCTGGCAACCCTAGACTGATACTAAAGTTCGAATTACAATGCTTGCAAAACGCTTCTGTTTCAAATTTGCCTTTTTTAATAAAAGGAAATTGCTGTGTATATTTTTGTAGAAATTGACACTTTCTTTTTGGCATTTTAAATTAGGGTAACCATATAAAAAATTAAAATAATAAACCAAGTATAAATATAAAAATCAATAAACTCACATATTTTTAAATAATTTAATAGCTTTAAATATTGTAAATGAAAAAGTAACTTTCCCACGACGGCCACAGATTAAATTAAACAATAACAAAACTTAACCATCTGCCATTCATAACAAAGACAAATTACCCAATAGGAAAAGTTTCATAATAAAACCCATCGAACAAGAAAGCTAATTCGAAAAATGGAAAAAGTGTGATAAATAAACGAAACTTTGGAGGCAGTTGTCCTGCAAAATTTTTAATTTTGTCACTAAATTTGCACCTTTCTCTCTGAATAAATATCGCTCGATAAAGGTAGACAACCCAATTTACTTTAATCACTGAATTTCGTCCTCCTATCGCTGATTGCCTTATTTGCCAGACTTCTCTCTTGTTTCTTCTCGTCTGTTTTTGAACTTCCTTTTATAATTTTTCTGAAAGGGAAATTATCTACAGAATTAGGATTATTGCAATTAATTCTCTCCTGGGAATCTTAGGTAATCCACATTTTTTGAGGATTTTTAAATTACTTTAATTTGTTTGTCCAAGATTGGCGCTCGGATGAATTCCCTGCCTTATCTAATCGATCGGGTCCCGCTGTGCTTCAGGTTCCCAATTACAGATTAATTAATTTGTTTTTTCGTTAGAACTTTCCCTGTGAACCCTTCATTATAATTTCTGAATTTGTCTTTCAATTTGCCGTTCAACCCTACCCGTTTCCCCGTTCAATATTGATTTTTAATTTTTGGTAACTTTCAATTAATTTTGTACTTTTATTGATTTTAACCATTTTTGTTATACCTTCCTGTTATATATATTTATTGGGTTTTGTACTAACCCCAACAATTATATTAAAGTACAAAAGGGGACCATGGGACCAAAATTGTAATAAACCACTGTCACATACTATACGATAAATTAATTTACTTTAAAGAACAAAACAAGATGAATCAATAATTCCATGTATTTTTTCCTTGATGTTTGTTTTCCGTGACAATATATAAATTATTGTTTATCATTTAAAAATCCATTTAATCATGTGTTGAAGTTAACCGGAAGTTTTCCAGATCTGAATTAATTGAATAGGACGCATTGTTAATTATAAATAAACAAATAATTCCGAATAAATTATTCATGTCACGAGAACAACGAAAATAGTGAATTCTGAAAACGTTACAAATGTAGCGAATTAATCAGAGTCTATTGGACAATAAATACGCAATAACTCAAAAATAACCAAATGATTGCTTGATTAGTATAAAATAAAATCAATTTTTAACTCGAACACAAATTAACAAATTTAATCATTTGATTGGTCAACCAATCAGAAATTTGTTAATTTAAAATTTCGTTTTAATTTGAATTTCAAGTTTAAATTATAACGTAGTAGGCTTAGGAAATAATAATTATAATAACATTAATTCGAAAAGCTAAATTGAATGAATTAATAATTGACCAGCTGGTTTAACTAGCATTTATTTAATGCGTGATTCAATTGAAATTATAAGTAGTTTTTAATGAGTTGAATTACTATGGATTCTCACTTTCATTTCCTATTCAAGAAAAATGTAGATTTTTTTAACAAAATGAATTAAATTTTCATTAAATAAAAAATGGTAAACATCGAATTAAAATTAATAACTATAAAAATCACCTCATATTTCGGTAATTCCTCCACAACTATGTCACTAATTTCCGGCATCTTTCTTCTTTGACGATTTTTTGGGGATAGAATAACTTGCCATAAATCCAAACCCCAAATTCCATTTTGATTCACACTATTACGTGATGTTGGTAATATTTGACAACGCGACGCAATAATATATCGATAACAAGACCATATTACGCCAATGAAAAAGAATTGAACCATCAAGCCTGTAACACAAAGCATTAATATGATAAAACATGAAATAGCTGGATTAATATTATGAAAGTATTTTCCAATTGGTAAGCAGTTCTGAATAAAATATTATTAAATTCAATTGAATTAATCAAGAAATATTTACAAATTCTAATTCTAACTTATTAATATCACTGGAAACTATTAAATGACCAAATAACCACAATAAATCCAAAACAAAATCAAATAGCTGTAAACAAAAAAATGGTAGCATATTTGATGCATTTTTTGTTAGAATTCCTTGTAACAGCATTAAACTAAACATTAAATAAAAAATTGTCATTAAGAGAGCCCAATAAAGCTGCGTAATCTTATTTTCGTTTAATAACTTCCTTTGGTGAATAGTTTGTACGCTATGCTTTAATTTATGAATTTCTTCCATTTGCGGTTTGAAATCAAGTAATATTGTTACATCATTAGTAGTAGTATCTAAAATTAATTCAATTCGCTAGGACTCTAAGCAAACATACGCTTTTCAGTTTTAGCATCAATAACATTATTAGATTTCGGAAATTTATTTTTGCAAAGACAGCCAAAAACTTTGTTATGAGTTTCATGTTTATCAAGTAAATCTGGTTTCATTAAAAGAGTGCATATCATAACTATCACCGCAACATGAAGAATAACTTTAACAAATCCAAAAGTAAAAGTTAATGGAACAACATGAAATATTCGACAGCGTCGAAATTCTTTTTCATTTACTATCATAACTTTATTACTTAAATAGAAATAAAATATCAAACTTAAATATTTATTCCTTAAATAAAAGATAAACAAAGTAGTTAATTAAAATAATTTACTGTATCTGCTGATAATTTTAACGATCAATCAATTTTAGATAATTAAAGAAATAAAATTAATTAATTTTTATTAATCTAATGCAAATTCTCGTTGTCTAGTTTAAAATTGACTTTGACAATTTTATTATTAATACAATATTGCAAAATGCTTAAAAATTGTGTAAGTAAATTACCTTGATTTTGTTTAAAAAGTGAAGAAATAAACGAAGAAATATAGAAAACAGTTTGAATAAAATTATGAAAGAAACAAAGGATTAATTACTCAAAAATTAAAGTTTAGAGAGCACATTAACCATTCCACTGATTACCCTATAGATCGTAAAATTAGTCTTAATTAATCTGAGTCTCCAATACGTTCCCACGCTTGGATATGTAGCTGTTGACTTACTTTTGTTTTTTTTGTTTTCTAATGAAAATCTATTTGGTAGTGTTTTAGATTTAGAATGCACTACAACCAAACAGTGCCGGATCCATAGGGGAATTTCTTTAGTGATTTTTACTTGGCTTTTGCAGCTCTTTATAAAGAAAGTATGCAATGTCAACAAAAATGTTCAAATTTTAATGTAGATATACTCTGTTGTAAATTATAATTTGAAGTAATTTATAATTATTGAAATTTGAAATACAATAATTTGATGAAGACTAGAGAGTTTAGTTGTTAGACTAGTAACGCACATAAAACCTCGATTTGTTTATTATTTTAATAATTTATTTCACAAATCTAGTTTACGATTTCCCGATTTCGCAAAACGCTCAATCACATTTCAACATTTACTGGAATGTGTCTGTGTACATAAAATAGGGCTAATCCGACTAGTCTGTTTTCTGTCATCTGCGTTCTCTTCCAGGTTTTTATTCTTCGCAGGGTTGAGAAGCTACATTCAGAACTTGCAACACTTACAGAGCACGTTTTAATAATTTGAAACCACTTGTGAGTGATTGGATATTGCACCTTGTCACACAAATCAAAAACAACAGAAGGATCACTAGGTAGTGATTTGATTCTTCCATCTTCCTTCATCTCATGCACCTAAATAATAGTTCAACTTCCTATGTCAAATTCAGGTGCATGTAAGTTTTGGATATTAAGTCCAAGAATGACGCCATAGACATAATTGATTGCAGAAACAGTTTCGACAACACTTTTATGATTTAGTATAATAATATTTTCTGGCATCGAAGAACAGATATAGAGTCTAAAAGAAAAAAAAGTAAACAAGTTTTACGATTTGTGGGCTTGGTTCCGGTTGCCACTAAAACCTAAAAATCGCCCCCTCTGAATAGATGGTCTGGATCTGCCCCTGCTTACGCATCTACCAAGAGAGTACCTAAATCAAACGCATAATAGAGCTCTTACTCCCTAAGGAGTACCAGTGGCTGGGACCTACCTGAATTTCTCCGATGACCTGGTATTTATGGAACTGATCAAATCTGCGGCCACTTTGACACTATTTGCGCTTTCAGCGCTTCGGCTTCGGCTTGTCGTGTTTTTCTGCGCTTTGTGCACTCGGCCCGAGTCAGTTGTTTCGCGTAGGTTTTCCGGCAGAGACGGATACCGTTTTCGATTTACTTTGCTTTGATAACACCTTCGGTGCATGACTGGTGCCCGTAACAATAAACTCCAAGGTAATTAGGGAGAGAGCGGTCATATTGCGATTCATAGAGCTATTATGCAAACATTTATGTAATAGATTCCCAGAAGAAGATGTAATGGATTGAAATGTATTTGATAATAATATTATAAAAAATTCAAAAGATTTTAACTTTGGACAAGGTAATATAAAAAAACTAGTAACGAAATATCAAAATATCATATCTGAATATAACACAGAAACAGAAAAACAAATTCACAACAATATACAGATTTCAAATTTTTAATTATTGAAAAAATCAAAAGCAACTTCATTTCCAGTTTTTTAGATTTAGTAAAGTTGGCTTATGAATATATCCAAAATTAAAGAGTTATCAACGCTTCTGGACATTTGTGGCACATTTCTGGCATCTAGTACCGATTGCGAGCGTGAGTTTAGTTTAATGAATTCAATAAAATCTAAATTTAGAAACAGACTAAAAGTGGATAATTTGGATAATTTAATGAGAATAAAGAAATTTATTTCATCACGCGGCAATATTGATTTAGATAAAGTTCATGATTATTGGATCAATAATAAAGATAGGCGTGAAAAGATGTAAATAAAAATTTTGAAATTATTTTCTATTATCAAAATATTATAAATTTTTAAATTTTTTTGAGTTTCTTTTTATTTATAATTTTTAATATATATATATATATATATATATATTACCTGTTTAATTACGTAATAAGGAATATTGTTTTTTTTTCATTAAAAACTATTTGTTTCCAAAAGTTTGCCCAGTTTGTCTTTTATCAAAAATAATTGGCTACACGAATTTAGCACATGTTGAGGAAAAATGAGAGGAAACGTTGCTTATAGGTGACTGTTTTTATCGGTTTACCCAAAATAAAGACGCGAAAAATAAAGGTGCGGAAAATAAAAGCGCAGATAAAAAGGAATATCTCCAGCTTGTCTATACATCATCTTTTAATCACTATATGCAATTTTTAGAATGTGTTTTAATCTGCGCTGTTTTTACCACACCTTTATTGGTGGATACCGTTTTTATTATACAATTAATTTTATTATATTAAAGGTACCTCACAAATCTCCTTATTTAACTGCATCCGAAGACACTGGAGTATGTCAACAGTAAACCGACCATTATTAATTTGCATGAATTTTATTTTATTACGGGACGGACGAACTTACCAATATGCGGATTTAGAAATAAATTCTAAATTCTTTACTTAAAAAAAAATTTAATATTTCTTTTACCATGAAGTATAGAACTAAAACATAAAAAATATTTATTAAGTTGACTCAAATCAAATTTTAATTTTTCTAATTAAATATATTGAAAAAACATCATGAATTACAGTTGTTTTGGATGCATTTAATAACGCTAAAAAATCCTTTTTTATTCATTATTTGATTAAAATCTTCAGCATTATCCGATGCGAATCCCATCTACAATGTTCAACAAATAAGATTTCCTTGCACAACTCTCCTCGTTTACTGAAGAACTAGAAACCGATTTAATAGGGAAATTAATAACAGAAACAGGATTATTTGTCGAGATTATATTTTCCTTACCTTCCGTCTTTTTTATTTCTTCAAAATGTACAGTTTTCTTACTTGAATTCGATGAATGTTTCAAAATTTTGCGAGGCAAAAACATTTCTGGCTTAGAATGAACAATTATACTCGGGGAAAATAATTCTTTGTTTAAATCTTCAGATTTTGAAGTCGTTTCATTTTTGGAAAAAGATTTAAAATCTATATTTAACAATGTAAATGATTTATTATCTACCAATCTTTTGTATGGTTCCGGCACGAGATTTTGGAGAGAAGACTCGACTTGATTCGAAGTCGATACGGTCGGTGAGCTTCCATTAGTTTTATCGTTTTGTTCAAAAATTGTATTTTTAGAAACTTTAGGCTTGTAAGGCGTTAACGCATTTATATCTCTAAATCCACGGAAACGGTGTATATTGCCGATCTGATCAATTGATGAATCTCTCTGATCAGTAGATGATCTTTTATTCCATAATAAATTCTCTTTGGAGATATAAGAAGCTGAATTATTATACATTTGTAAATTTTTATTTATTTTTGTATTAATAGAGTAATCATTGGGAAAATATCTTCTTTCCGTCACTGCTTGCGAATAATATGCAGGTCTTATTCCGTTTGACTGATTTTTATTCCCTATCATATTTTTATTATCCCTTCGAAAATTAATTTAGAAATTGATTTAAAATAGACGGTTTAAAAATAAATAATTAAATAAATAATTTTCTAATGGATTTTTGTTGATTAAAATTTCTTGCTTTTTGATTAATTTTAATTATTCTTGTTTTATTTTTTAATTTTGTTTAATAATATGTTTAATTGGTGTAATTTTTATTATTTTAAATATACTTATTGCGGTAGAAATTTTTATATTGACTGCTCCGACGTCTTATTCTTATTACTACTAATTTTAAATAAGTTTTTAATTACTGACTTTCTGGTCCAACAGTATATTAACATAGTAAGTGAATTATTTTCGAATTACTTTTATTCAACCAATGTCGAACTAAAAACAACACTACGGTGGTTCCGAAGCCGGTCTACAAAGGTATTCTGACTTTTTCTGGTACTCACCCACTTGATAAAGTTCCAAAGTTGATCACTCAACGGGTATCAAGTGGTCCCGACACTGAGATAGGTTGTTTGTCCAGTCCCAGTCGTCAAAGGATTGGAATTCACCATCCGTGTTTAGGATGAAGCCTTGATAAATTTCCTCGACTATTCCTAGCCTGCCAATGACCACATGAACTTCATATACTGCATGGGAGCCTGCCATTCACACCATATTTAGTACTGGCTCCCGCTTCAGAAGTATCATTTGGTTGATTGGTTCTTCCATCCATGTTTTTTTTTCGTTTGAGCGTGGTGTGTGTTTCATCCTGTAGCCTCGGTTTCCTGTCCGGTTTCGGGTAGCTGGTGTTATTTTCATAGATAATAAAAAAACGAAACAACGAATCCTCGAAAAGTCACCCTTGTTTAAATAATTAACTGAAAGGATTTTAAGCTAGTCCAATAGCAAAGCTTGGAAGGATAATTCACGGAAATTCAACTCAAAATTCGCGGAAGAAATTACAATTATAATTCTATAATTATGCATTTTATTTTTTGTGATTTTCTAATAAAATATTTGAACATCTATGGAGTCAATTTTTCTTTTTATAATAATGTTGGATTTTATTTTTCACAAGTCGGTTTCCACTGACTCCTCGTGTTCTTATTTAAACAAATAATTGAAAACCCAACAAAATAACTTTATTAAACTTCAATCACAATTATCAATACAATTCGACACTAGATTTGCACCTTTGCTTGCGAAGGTAAAAACCAAAAGAACAATAACATTTTCTGGTACGAGAGTTAAAATTGCTTTCAATTATAAGATTTTGTCTTCAGATGACTGGGTGACTTATCCACTCAATTTCTTTCTTGTTTCTTCGACCAACTGGCGGATTTTGTTTTTGACTTGCACTTTTATACTTTTTCAGAGGGCAATTATCTTCAGAATTTAGGATCATTGCCAATAAATAGCCTTCTGAAATCCTAGCTAAATTGATTTTATAATTCATTTTGTCCTGAAAATATCGGAAATGTCTCCAACTTTAACAATTACTGATTAAATGATTCACACCATAACAAAAAACATTTGATTAACAGAACATTCAAAACTTTCTTTTGTATACGCTTCTTTTAGTTGATGCTGACCTGTTGATTCTTTTTCTACCCTATGCTTCTTCAACCTAATGACTATTTAACTGTTGTCCTGTAACATTACAACTTTTTCTTTTAATAATATAATCATTTCACATTTATCAGTTTTAAATTTCAAATCATTATAAAAAGCTCATTTCATCCTTTGTGTAACTTCGAAAATCACCAATTTGAGATAATCGAATATTCAACAATGATACACAATTGAAAATTTTAATAAGTTTTGTGGTTTTAGACGCCTTTAACATGATCAATCTAGTTCTGCCATTCAAATCGACATTCCCTCATATTCGGAAAACTAACTTAGTCTACTACGTCTTCGGAACTTTTCATGTTGCTATCTTGCTTGCTAACCTCGGTCATTTCATTTTCCTACCATCAACAGAATTTTAATTAATTAGTTTGTATTTTTACAATAGCATCTACAATATGGCTTCTGCATCGATTTACAATTACCTGTTTCATCTGAATTTTTATGTATTACTTTCCTCTTGCTTTCTTGATTTTTTGAACCAATTCCTTTCCGGATTCCATTGAACAACCTTTAACAACAATAAATATTATTATAAATTGAATACGTAACATAAAATTCAAAAAATGATAAATAAAAAATGAAGTCGCATTTGTAATATATTTTAGTAAATGTAAAAAATGCAACCTATTTACTACTTTTCACCAATTTCTAGTAAGAGCCGGTTCAATTCCATGAACTTGATTTGAAAAACTAATTCTGACATAGTTTCGTATTTTGTGTTGTTATATGGTGTATATATTGAATCTGACCCATCCCGTATAGTAATGTCAATCCTTTTGCGCAAATCATTCAAGCACAACTCAATAATACGGATCTATCAGGTATATTATAACAAAAATATTTAATTTCAATCAAAAATAAATTTACATCTTCATTCGTCAATTCACTCTTTGACATGTGCTTATATCGATTAATAACGCATGTTATGTGAAATGCCAGCATCATTGCATTAGCTAATCTCGCAATAAAGAAGTCTTGATTTGGTGTATTCTGAAAAGGTAAATTTCTAATGAAAATTCAATTATTGATTTTTTACAAAAATTTAATGTGCAGTCAACCACTTAAAGTTTTTTTAATTTAATAATAAAAAAAATTAACTAACAAATTTTTCATATTTTCCACTCGAATTTTTACTTATAGTTGCCATGGGAACCTGTGACATACATTTAAATGTGGTTACTGTAAAGGTTCGCATACGATAAGAAGAGAAACTAATAGTTAAAAGACTAAGAAAGCAAGATGGGAATTTTTAGCGAAAAATTGATTTATAAATTATAATTTTATCATTAATTTGTGAATTTTAATATTTCGATTTCAATTTGAAAATTTAAGCACAGCATCAGAAAATTTGTTTGGAAATATTATGTAATGAAATCCATATTTTACCCTTGGACTTATTTATTAGCAACTAACAACATTCTTTATTGTTCAAATAACTTGAGGCAGAAAATTTATCCATTTTTTGGTAGCCGTAAAGAATGGGGGGGGGCAATTAAATATTAATTAATATTTCAAAAAAATATTAAAATTTAAATAAAAAATGAGACCTGAAAAAAATTTATTGCGTACATAAAATTAATTAACTGCACATAAATTTATTAATAGGAAGGATAAACTAACTGTGCCATAAAACAATTAAAAGTGTACCCACATTTTTATTGATTGTGGACATAGAATTATTGAATTTGTGCTAAAAAAAATTAAACGAGTGCTCAAAATTTTACAAAAGTGTGCTCAGAAACATCTTTTGTCAGCAGGAAATTAATTTTAAGTAAGTGAAAATACAACTCATTTTTTTTTAAGCTTTGGACACTTGAAGTCCGATTGTTGCCATTGTCTATTATCAATACATTTTGACCTTATATATTATGTGTCACAGTGGCGTACCAAGGATTTCTGGGGCCCTTGTGCAGATTTTGGGACGCACAAAATATTTGTCGAACGAAGTGATCCGAGGAACCAAACCATAGGCAGGCTTGGGGGAAGGTGATTAGCAACTCTCTGAGTAAATTTGCGCATTTTAAAACAGAAATAGTAGCGTTTCGGGTTGGGTTGAAAGGATATTTTGTTACTTCTCGGTATTCTCTGTATTTACGTCAAGTAAAGCAAATAATTTAATAGATGAATGGGTGTGACATATGTGGTTTACAACTATATCCAATATAGATTCCTAATAATATTAAATGTATAAACCGTCCAACCTGTGGTTGCTGTCTTAATAAAAACAAAACAAACGCCAAATGCTCGAACGTATAAATTTTACTAATTTTTCGTCCTGGGCCCTTGTGCCGTGCACAACCTGCACAACCTATTGCTACGCCACTGATGTGTCACCATTTTTTTGTACGACATCCCTTTCGGTTATTGAAGGGTCATTTAAATTAAAAATCCTATTAGAAAAAGATCGTGTAGTCAACCCTATATAATGACTGTCACCATAATTTTATTTACAAAGTGTAGCATTGTAGCACAAGTGCTTATTAGTATAAGGTATATAAAAAATGAAAAATATTTATTAATTTTTTAAAAAGACAAATACGATAAATATGAAAATAATGAAATGATGACTTCAGGATGGCTGTTAAAAATACCTATTTGATTGTTGATTGTACCTTTAACTTTGGAGGCCTACCACGTGTTTTGGGGGGGTAGTTAGGTATTATTCTGAGATTTATGACACAGTTTTCTTGAATTGGTTCTGGTTGAACTTCCAATGCCTTCCTTGCTAATGTTGACCGACATCTTTTTCGCTTTTCCCCAATTGGAACAGTTTTTGCCAAATTTGGGATTATGACAAGTTTAAGTCTAGCTGCAATTTCAATTATATGCTTGCAGATGTAATTTTTTTGATAGGATAGAAAGGAACATCTTACTTCTTTCCAATTTGTTTCACTAGCATCAATACGAAACTCAGCACACCACATTGAGAAAAACATGAACAGGGAAGAACAATTTGCATATTGCATTCTATTCCGAAAGTTCAGTCTTTTTTAGAGTGCTGTTATTATTATTATTATTCACTGGAGAAATATATGAGAAATTTCATCATATTTACATTCAGATCATTTTTATACTTCTAAATAAAAAGATTGGTGGCTGATTTAAACTGTTTCTCAGAAATAGCTAGTTTGAAGTCATCAATGTACTTCAGAATGTAATCTTGTAGGGTTTTGTCCCCAAGAATGGACAAATGATTTTTAATTGCTTTCTTCGTGTAAAACCATGTTATCTCCACATTAAAAAACTGATTTGAATCCATTTGTTATGGCATCAGCGGAATCAGCAATCAATCCAACGGATCCATCATTTGGTAAAATTAGTTGGTAAGTTGCTTCAAGTCCTACTTACAGGCTTTCACACATGAATTGAAAATCTTCTTGTCTTTCATTTGTGCACACTGAAATTCCAAATGGATGAAACACTTTATCCATGTCACTGGTGCCGCAAATAAGGACAAGAAAATTGTTCCAAATTAGTTTGTAAGTGCAGTCTGCATGAATGAACTTTGCTGTTGATGAGATTGATAACAAGCGCCTAGTTGTGACAAAAAATCGGAATGACTCTATTAGCACGTTGGATTTGTTGGCTGGAAATGTTTGCTGTTCATCATCATTACCTATTTTTAGTTGATAAAGAATGAATGGAGAATCTAAGTCTTCTAGAATGGTTGCATTTTTCTCGAGGAGAGTGACTAATTCACCAAAAGTTAGTGATTTTGAATTTAACCCTTTTAAAGTTTGAAGAAAGTAAAAAAGTCTTCTATCATTTGGAATTTCAATTTCAGCATGTAAAAGGTTCTCTTTAAAAAAATTCAGGCTGATGAGCTTTGGCTTCTTGACTCCAAGTTGTAACAGCTTTTTGATGGCTTCCTTTGTTGCTGGATTAATTCTCTTTTGGTTTGGTTTTCTAAGATTTCGTAATGATTGTAATTGCAGGTGGTTTCAAAGTGAACAACACCATGATTGTCACTATTGTATTGAAGTTTCATGACTTGACTACATTGTGGTTCTCTTTTCCTGACAAGATTACAACGGTACAGCTCTTTGCGTTCATCTGTGGTGTCACGTGCTCTACAAATGGAACCACACATATTACAAATTTTTGATCGTAAATCCAAAAGCATAAGTGACGATGCAAGGTTAAATGATTTTTCCTCGTCAGTTGTTTCAATACCAAATTCAAAAATGTCCATGAGGGATTTAAAACCATCGATAAATATAATTTATAAATAAAAAGCGTTTTATATTTGATATATATCGTAAATATTATTAGCTATCAATTATATGAAAAATCAAATATATATCAATAATATATCAATTTTTAATAATATATGAATAATTAAAATAATTTTTTTTACTTTTTTTCAAATATAATTTAATTGATAATTAATTGCCACCATAATTCTTTACTATTACCCATTTTTTTATTTAACTGTTCATTGAATCATCTATATGTTATCGCGCTTTTTAAATTATTGATTTTTAAGTACAAAGTGCAATTTCGCCAAAGTCAGAAGCACTCAAATATTTTTCACAACAAAAATATAATTATTGATTTTTAAGTGCAAAAAAGTGGAATTTTGAATATATTTATAGGTGATTTTGGTTATCATGTTTTCTCCAAACATTATACATGAAAAAGATGTGTTCTCTGACGACAAACAAGATTATATACAAAAATAAAGGGAAAACTTTTTTATTTCGAATTTTTTAAGGAATCTTTTTGGGAACAAGAGGAACGCAACGTAATTACTCAAATCATCCTACATGAAAAAGTTGCATCTTGGTTCAGCTAAGTAGAATCTGAAAAAAGTCATTGAAAAATTTCTTAATTCTTCTTGGAATTAAGAAAAAGACAAAAAATCAATAAATCAATCATTTTTTGCAAATATATTTATGTGATCAATATTTAATGTCAATTTAAGCACTCATATATTTTCCACAACAAAAATATAATTATTGATTTTTAAGTGAAAAATAGTGTAATTTTGAATATATTTATAGGTGATTTTGGTTATCATGTTTTCTCCAAACATTATACATGAAAAAGATGTGTTCTCTGACGACAAACAAGATTATATACAAAAATAAAGGGAAAACTTTTTTATTTCGAATTTTTTAAGGAATCTTTTTGGGAACAAGAGGAACGCAACGTAATTACTCAAATCATCCTACATGAAAAAGTTGCATCTTGGTTCAGCTAAGTAGAATTTGTAAAAAAAGTCATTGAAAATTTTCTTAATTCTCCTTGGAATTAAGAAAAAGACAAAATCAATAAATCAATCATTTTTTGCAAATATATTTATGTGATCAATATTTAATGTCACAAATGGTAAAGGAAACTTATTAGGTATTTTTTTTATTTGTAAAAGTAATGAAATAAATATCGCTGAAAAATACTTACAAAAAGGGAGACTGATACTGATTGCATTACGCAACCTCTCAAAGTCCCCATTAGAGATTTTAGAACTTTATCTTTTGATTTCAACCAGCTCTTCTTGAATTTCGGAGGAAATAAATTGTAATAATTTTCATCCGAAAGTTTTCTTTTGTATTTATGAATAGTTTTAAATATGGCTTCGTTATTTTCTCTACAAAAATCTTGAAGAATGACTCCACCAATATATAATCGTAAAACATCGGATGGACCCTTTAAATTGAATCAGTAACCAGACACATTATAACTACTTACTAGAAAGAAATCTAATCCTCGAACTTTTGCCAATAAATCATGGTAAAAGTCGACATTGTCACATTTCTTGGATATTTCCAAACATCCATGGATTATTTCATAAGCAAGCTCTACAGCGTGAATCTATAATAAATTAAAAATAGCGATTTAAAGTTTACAATCAAGAATGGGATGTCTAATGAAACATTTTATTTCAAAACTATCGTTAAAAAAACTAGAATATTAAGTCAATCTATAAAGTGCAAATAAAATCACAGCCAAAAAAGAAAGTATACGGAATAGAAATAGGTATAATGTGCCTAAAATTAGAGAAGCTTTACGAAATTCTAATTCCTTATAGGTAGTTTCAATTGTCTATAATAATGTCTATAATTAGTAACACGCAATAAACATGCAATTCAAGTGCATAATTTGCATCACTATAAAAATACGTTTATGTTGAGTTTTATTATTTCATGTTTATTAGCCACAACACTTCTAGTATCAATAGAATCCATACAATAATATCAATTTAAATAATGTTTATTTGATAACAATAATATTAAAACAAATCGTTAATTTTTTTTTGTTTTTTCCGAAATAAGTCAGAAATAATAACTAATTTAATCTTAAAAAATTTCGTAATAATTTTATTTACATTTAATTTGCAAATCAACTTTTCTCTATCGAATAAATCATAATTTATCTAATTTCATTTAAATACATTTAACTCATTGATCTGTATTTTTGCCTATTAATATTTATTTGACTTTCTATTTAACTGTGTATAAAGTTGTTGAAATAATAATTGAAATGCATAAAATGATTGGAGGAAAATAGAAAAAATAAAAGAATTCCTCTTCTAGAATGTTAAAAAATATAAGAAAATAAAAAATAAATAACAATCAATAAAATGTGACAAATAGGAAAAAAATTATAAATATCATTTATCATTTATATCAACAGCTGTCAGAGATAAAAAAAGAATAACTGAGATTACCAAAGGAAATGAACGGGAAAAAGAAATCCAAACGAAAGCCAAAATCAGCAAGTGTCATTATATTGCAGATAAAAGTTGAAAAGAAAATTGAAACACAATTTAAACAGAAGTTGTCGAGAAACCAGAATTAAACGAAACATATTGTGAATTACGAAGTTATCGGAGAAAGTACTGTTAGATCGAAGAAACGATTAAAGAAATTAAAGTTATCGAGTAAATTCAAGTTAAAGCTAAGAAAGCAACTAGATCGAATCTACCGATCGTCCAAACCAATTCCTTGTAAATTCCAAGTTGTATTGTATACATGCTATTCCATTCTAAGTGTTGCAAGTCATTGTACTATTTTTGAATCATTCGTGTCGTATATTGGTAATCAATTGTATTAATCAGTAAAAGTTTATATTGTCTGGAATGGGTCATTGTGGTTGTTACTATATAAGACGCGCTTGGAGTCAGATCAATATTTGTTAATTACATATTTCATTCACAACCCAAACAAAGTTAAAACAGATGAAATAGTTCTTAATTTATATTTAATTTTCTAAAATTAAAAAAACAACATGGATGATTTATTAATGGTTTAAGGGTTATTGAAAAAAATTTCGACTATAAGATAGACCTTGTCAATTGACTACCTTATAGTCGAAAATTTTTCCATTAAATACATTATCCGCAGCAGAAGGCTTAAATTATCACTTTATTGTTTTAAATAATAATAGTAATAATAATAATAATAATAATAATAATAATAATAATAATAATAATAATAATAATAATAATAATAATAATAATAATAATAGTAATAATAAATAAATAATAAATAATAATTAAAAATATACTTAAAGTTATATCATGGGAAGCGTAATAATTTAGAAATAAATTCAAATAAATGTATAATCAATTTCCGCAGTTTCTATTAGTTGAAATATACTCTTTTTGACTATTCATACGAATTATTAATATTTACCATTTTTTAATATATTTGACAATTTCTGAATCGAAATTATTTATTAATATTATATTTATAATTGATTACATTAAAAATTACATAGATAGATTAAAGATTAATTGAATTAGTATTTGTAGTTAAGTATGAGAATTGTGAAAAGATAAGATTGAATTACAGATTGAATTTCTACTCCATGCATTGTATAAAGTCACAAAGAAAATAAAACCTTTAATGAAGCGTTTTCCATTCCTAAATCCGAATCGGGATGATTATTCGAAACATTTGCTGTGAAATATAGGCCAGTTTCTACACCGAATAGTTTCGATGACCAATCAACAATTTTATTGTTCACGTGTGATGATGAGAAATCGTTTTTCAATGAAAATTCTTGAATAGCAGCTTTGGAAATACCCAAACACGCTGCAGTTATAGCAAATCGGGCTGAATTTTGAATTTCATTAGCAATCTATTATACTGGATAAATATTTGGGTTAGAGAAACAAATTCCAACTTTGAATCCATCGCCGATATTTCCCAACAATTCAGCAGGAACTGTCCCATATTCAAACTCAACATTGAATACTAAATTCCAGTCCAAATATAGTTAAATAGATAAAAACTTATAAAATACCATTTGATATATTTAAATTGTTTTTTGATGGTTGTATTTTAATGGAAGAATCTAAAGGTTTATCTATTAGAAAAGCAGATAGACTGTTTGTGCCTTGCTGAAATTTCAAGATGTTATTGATCAAATAAATAAGAGACCGTTCACAAATTACATAAAAGATAAGACCAAATGAAATTTTCAATAGATGATAAAGATTAGCAAAATTTTTAATGATAATCAGAAAAGATCAATTTCAATTTATAATTAAAATCTCTCATTCAATTCACCATTGATCGACTATTTTCTATTTCAATTTTTATTTTATTTTATATTACATCAATATCTTTTAAATTTAACATAAAATTTAACATAAGATCCGATGTGACACACGTTAATCACAGATTTAAGTTATTTTCAACACTATTTTGAAAAATTGAGATAATTATTTTGCATTTATTTAAACTTGCGGATCACTCATGATACACCAAAGCGCCATAAATAAGGGTCTATCACTTGTGTCAAAGGAGAGTTTATACTTATTTAATTTTCTAGTGTTTAAAATTTGGAAAGATAAACTTAAAAAAGCCAATGTAAAAATCCAATTTTTGTTCTTTTTTTAATAAATAATTTAATTCTTAATTCATATTTTAATGTAAAAATCACACCTAAAAGTATTTATTTATTTACTTATTAATATTATAATTTTTATTAAAAATAATTGATTATAATTACGTAAACTTTGGAAGGAGTTCCAAAACTCTCATTTAAAAATGATGTAGTTTAAATGTTATAAGTGTGATCAGAAAAAACTGTTTGTGTTAAATTTATATATTAAAATCGATATTAAATTATATTTAGGTATTTTAAATTAAAGTTATTATAGTTATGATCAATATTTTCATTAATATTAATAATTGCCATGCCTCAGTTGTTTAATTTTTTTGGAAAGACGAGAAAATTTAAAATTGTAATTAATACAAAAATGTTGGATGAATAATTGAATTTAATTGCGGTTAACAAAGTTTATTCGTAAATTTTATGAATCAAAATTGCTTAAAACAAAATAAAAATTACAATCTAAAATGACATGATAAGATGTGGTGTGGCAATCCAGCACAGACTACTAAAATGCTTTTTTGTGCGGAACGGATTATGTTCATCTGTTTGCATTAAAAAATAGCATTTATAATATTAAAAAATCAGATATTATTAATTCTATATTAATTCATTTGCCACCATAACATTACAGGGTTCTACGTTCTGTGCCTGTCCATATTTTTGTTCTTAATCACTAGATACCATTCCAACAAGCTATTTTAAAGTAAAGCCAAAGTATGAAGAAAACCAGATCAAATTTTGTTTTGGAGTTCTTGATAAGCTTCCCATCAATAATAATTATCAAAAAACATTTTCAATTTTAAATATCCATCCCTGCAAGGGTCAATGTCAAGATTATATATATTGCAAGTTTTGATTAGTTTTTTTATTGCTACCCTTATTTATTGTCCATGAAGTATTTAATTATTGCGTTTTGTTGTACACACAGAAAGGACAAATAATTTAAACTTCAAAATAAAGGAAATTGATAGGCCCTTATATAGTGGCTTTGGCAAGTTGAGCCATAAATTAGGGTCTAATATGAAATTTTTTTATTTATCTCTCTCTATATAAAAAAGCTGAGGGTCCCCTCCATCCGAATTTTACTTTTTTTTAGTTTTTTTTTTTCTTTTGTACTTATTGTTCTATGTTAGTTTGAAACGGTTTATACTATTTGCTTTTATCATAGTTATGTAAAAATATTAGCAAACAGTATCTTACTCCTGTCCAAGAATACCCAGGAAATAAACTTTAGCATTAACCCCACGTTCTAACGGGGTTGGTGAAGCGAAGCGAACAGGGGCAGAGCCCCTAGTATATTAAAAAAATCTACTTGAAATAAGGACAAAAAATAAGAGCATTTTTACTATAGGGAAGCAAAAATGGTTTTAATGAGAAAAAATAGGTCTTTATTGAAATAAGGGTAAAAATTAAAGGTGTTTACTATAAGGAAATCTTAAAACAAGCACACACACACACACACACACACACACATATATATATTTAATAAAATACACGTACAAAAATTAAGGGCAGAATTATTAATTGTATGCAATTTAAGAGTACAGTTCATACCCCGGATAACGTTGCCCCGAATAAAGTTGTTACAGAAGCAAATAAAACCGTTTTGTAATTATAATTTATTAAAAAAATTTCCAATTTAAAACGTTCTTAAAAATTTAGAAAATGATGGGGAAATCTAGAGAAAAGCATCGAAAAATGTAATTTATAAAAGAAAGTATAAAATTTAAAAGTTATTTATTTTATGTATTGATCAATGATTTATTGATCAAAGTCACAAAACGGGAGAAAATTACAGCAATCACAGGGGGAAATTATTTATATGAAAAACACTTTAAAGAGCTTTAAAAAATTGTATTTGAATAAAAATTAAATAAATCTTACCTTTTTGAAAATCAATCAGAAATGCATAGAATTCATAATAAATACGAAAGTTTAATTTTAATAAAAATATAACTAAATAATTAAACATACATGGCAATGATTTAATTATAAGATAACGCCAATCAACATTCTTTTCACGATATAGTTCGACAGTTTTCCTGTCATCATCAGGTGGGATATAATAACTATGTAAATTATGGATTTAAACAAATTTATTAATTATGTAAAAACTTTTTTATTTAATAAAAACATTAATTATTTTAAAAATTTAAAATATATCGTGAAAAGAATGTTAGATAAAAATATTAACAATGAAAAATTAACTTTTCGCTTACAACTATCCATTATGTTTGTCCTAGTTTCACATGGAACCAGGCGTAAGTCACGAAGTTTGTATTATAACAACATTCCAAACTCGCTTGTTTTAGTAGCTAATTTTACTTTTTTATTCTAGCACAAATTCGAATAATTTTAATTTTCTCTTTAAACTTATTGATAGAAAATTTTTCTAATATTATCGGATTTTTGCAGTGTACCTTAAGAATTGAAATTAGGCGAATTTAATCCCCAGTACGACTTTTTCGTCAATCACAAAGAATCCGAAACAAAAATATAATCTTAATATATTCAAAGAATAAATAGTATATATTCAAATTATGATCAATAATATTATTGATAATATTTAAATTCAAATTATCAATTAATAATGAAATTTAATTGTAAATTTTTGGGAATGATTACTTAACCATTTCCATGTCCATGTATCACATATGTATGATACACAATCAATAAGCCCCAATTTGGATACGTGTAACTTGCAATTCTAATTAAATATCCGGCTGTGTAATTTGTGAACGTCCCTAATATAGATTTGCATAGTATTTACATTTAGTTCAGTCTTGACAAAATTTATGCAAAAGTCCATCGAATCAGCATTGTAAATCCAATGTTTCCGAGCTGATATTTCAAGAGTTAGTTTCAGGAGAATATTCCACGGTGCTTGTCATCATGCAAATATGACTGCCGCTATTCCGAATTTCCATAATATTTATCATATCAACTAATTACTAACCAGTCGATTCATTAAGACAAAATGATCCAATACTTTTCCCAGATGCAATATTTGGTAGGATATTTACATTGATACTTTCCGAACCGTATTTGACAAATAGTCTGAATAATAATAATAATAATAATAATAATAATAATAATAATAATAATAAATGATTAAAATAATAACCTGGGCACATAATAAATTGTTAACAATCAAAACTGTAAGAAACAGATAAATTTTCTCGAAGATTCTATAAATATGCAAATTTGAAATAATTTGACCCATATCCATTAAATTCATGAGGAATAAAAACTTTAAAAATATCAGAATATGACTTTCGAAGAATTTTAAGAGGAGTACTTGACGCTCTCTACTATTTTACACTCTAATTAAAAAAAAATTAACTTAATTTGAATAATATTAATTTAACCTTTATAATTAGCTAATCTTTCAAAAAGACTACGATAATTAGAAGTCAACGATAACTTATAATTATTCGCATTGTAGAATTCCTTGAATCAGAATAATATTTAACAGTTTTATGTTAATCCTTACTTGGTTGTAATTATTAGATAAAATCGAATTAATCAATCTAAGGCGATTGGCATTTGATGGGTAATTTATATCACTCAGGAATCTTTTCAAATTATATTTGCAAATACTAGAAAATAGCGTCTTTGTAAATTCTTTAGTTGTGATTAAGAATTCATATAAAAAATTAAGTAATTTAAGTAATTATAAAAAAACTAAATTATTTAAACATCTGCAAAATAGCAATATTAAAACTACCAAAGTATTAAAATTGTTAACTTAATATATTAATTCATGTCGTTCATTATATTAATTAGTTTCACAATATTTCCTTATAAGTCAAAATTTACAAAAAATTCACAAAATTAACTAAATGAATATATAAAATATATATAAATTAACTACCGTGTACAGTCGCGATAAGTCGAAGTGACATTTTTGAAACATTTTTTTGTCATAAATTGGAAACCCGCGTATAAATCAAAGTAAGAAAAGTAAAAAAAATTTAAGATATTTATTGCAAAAAATATTGGCATCTCGAAAAAGTTCAGATCAATCATCAAAATGTTCAATGTAGAACTCATCTGAAACATCTCCAACATGGTTCTCTGTGTAATTATTATCCTCAGATTGAACCTTATTATCTGCCAGATCACCCCCGTCATCTTCCAGATCCCCTGTATTATCTCCAAACAAAGCATTATTTTCTGATTCATCCATAGCATTACTGATGCCGCATTTCAGGAAATAATATGCCAGGTTTCTGTAAATTGCCACATTTTTAAGTGTTACTGAATTAAATACATTATTTGCAGCGGCTTAAATTATCATTTTATTGTTTTAAATAATCAATGCTGCTACCAAGAAATCATCACTCTATATTCCTATAATGATTATCATTTACTTATTTTTGCTATTATAATTATTATTAGTTTATAATTACCATCTTAATGATTATTTACTTATTATTGCTATTATAATTATTACTAATTTATTACTAAGATGGTTGCTAAAATTAAGATCACCACGCATACACTCAATATTAGGGACATCACTATCCTTGTTGTTTACTATTATTCAGTTATTGCCCTAGTCATTAATCGGATATTTCTAGTGTAGTAATTGTTGTCTCTACCCTCTCGCTGTTATTTATTACGGTTACTTCTATTATCCTTACCAATATTATCATTAATCATGTTTATTATTACTATTGTCCCCTCTAATATTGTTGTTAGTTAATAAATAATCATCTTGATTATTATCTTTCTTTTTACTATTACCATGACTACCACTAGGATTGTTGTCATTATTTCGATTATTACTGCCATAACTATTATACCGTTATTATTTTTATTAATATAGTTATTATTATGATAATGAAGACTGCAATTCTAACATTGTTATTGTTAAAGTGGCTATTTTACCATTGAAGTACGAGGTTTAAAACTCTAATCAGTCCTATATAGCGATTACGTAATAATATAATAATGTGCATTACATGGTCTGACGTTCAGGAACGTATTTCTAAGAATAAGTACATATGATTTGACTTGCGCCTTTAAAATAAAATACTAAACTGGCATGATAATACTGATGAAGCCGATCTGTCTCGCAAGTTATGCCCAGAAAGATTTTTGGCCATTATTATCAATATATTTGGTTATTAATATCCTACTTATCATCATTAGTGTAACGGTTATTCCCATCGAACTATTATAATATCCAATTATTATGATCATTAATTACGGTTCTCCTGCACTTCTACCAAAATCTAGATTGAAGCGTAGGACTATCTGTTAACAAATCTTATTGACAGAAACATACATATTGCTTTAAGATAGGGGAAAATGGAAAATTGAAAAATTATCTTGTGCATTGTACCTTGCATTTTAACTGGTTGTTTTCTGATTTTGACTTGGTTTTACTCGTCTAACTTTATTCTATTATCAACGGAATAAACTCTTGCTGATTCTCTTTATTTCTGTTTTCTTTTTAGTTTCTCTTCTCAATTATTTCCAATTATTCTCAATTATTTCTTCTAAATTGTTCTCTCGACGGCCTCTCCAAACTGTTCGCTAATACTTCTTAATTTTATAACTCGTTCTCCTATAGTTTCTCTCCTGCTTCTGCTGTACTACCTCCTTTATACCTCGTCAATTTGTGGCACTTCAGTTACCTCCAATTCAACATTTTTTTCTCCAACATGATTTCGCAGTTTTCCCTGCGACCGAGTTATCTTGGACAGCTGTCGCAATATTTATAATTTTTCCCTTTTGCGGCTCCGGCCTGTTTTGGTTTTGTTTCCCTTATCTCTGACAAGCTGTCGAGATAAGATAATTGCTGTATTTCTGTTTTTCCGATTTCGAAATTTCTTTTCCTTTTGTACCCAAGTAATTTATTTTTTTATTATACTATTTATCATTTAGGTATCCTCAACAAATTAAAAAATTAAACATAATGTTGGGCTAGAACTGATTTCTAGACCCAAATACTAATTGTGACTGAAATGTGTAGGTACACAGCAAGTAAAAAAGCACCAAGTATAGTTAAATATTAAAAACCACACCAATAAACAATAGTAATTAAAGGAAAAACAACAAAAACCTAAAACACAGAAATTAAATAAAATTCATACAGAAGCAAGAAGTTATATAAAATTTAACCCAAAATAGCCAAATAAACATAGAATTACAAAAAGCAAACTCGAATAACTTAAAAGATGGTAAAAATAGCAAAAAATTCCAGAAAAACCCAGAACATTCTATAAAAAATGGCGATGACCATCATAAAAACTACCTTAAACAATAAAATTTAGAAAAATAAATAAATTAGTATTAAAAATAAAATTTCTTAAAAAGAAATTCGTAAAATATCAGTTAAAAATAAAAATTAAATTAAAGTAAAATAGAATTGTTCTGGAACCGTTCCAAATCCATCATGGACGTAAAATTAATGAAAAATAATTAGAAAATAAAAATTTAAAAATAAAAACAAAAATTATAGGCACTAAAATTTCCATTAAAATATCAAAATTACAAAATAGAAACTTCTGGAATAAAAAGAATTCGAGTTTGTTTTAATGCATCAATACATACACGTGTACAAAAATAGGTATATATACCGACGCATTTTCGTCACAATTCAGATATTTTGTATGCCAAAAATTTTCTTGTCGAAACCTTCGAACCATATTGAAAGTAAGGATGGTATATTTATTGTATAATTATTATTCGTTTTATGATATATTATAATGATTTTAATTTTTGTCACCTTTTATTATGATCTAATTATTTTTAACAAGAGTGATCAGCGTCGTCTACGAGTTCGCTACGCTGATCAGCCTTGTCTCCAATAATTATTTGACATGCACGATACGGGTCCTCGACCCCACATGCACTAAAATTCATTTTTTTTGTAACCGGAAGGTCGCCACGAACAATGGTTTCTAACCAGGAGTAGGGCGGTAAATCCATCCAGGTAGTTGGCATAGTCGCAGGGACTATGCGGACGAACTAAAATGCGGGCAAGTAATCGCGGGGAACATACTACAATAAGGCCTACCATACCGTATCCAGTTGGGTCGGGAAAGTAGGAAAATTTTAATTAAATCGACTTTTTCATTAACCTACATACCAAAAATAAACACTTAACTGTACATAAGAGATACATCACTAGGATCATCTAAAACGGAAGGATCCAGACTTAAATTGTCACAAATCAAGCAGTCGGCTAATTGCATGAACTATTATTCAATATGCTCACTATTAACTATCGATATTAACTTTCATTGATATTATTCTTAACTATGTCTGATTTAAAGATACCCTAATCACATAAACTATTATTTATATGCTCACTATTGACTAATCGATATTAACTTTTTATTGATATTATTCATAATTATGTCTGATTTAAAGATACCCTAATCAATAAACTATTATTTAATATGCTCCTATTAACTATCGATATTAACTTTCATTGATATTATTCTTAACTATGTCTGATTTAAAGATACCCTAATCATATAAACTATTATTTAATATGCTCACTATTGAACTATCGATATTAACTTTTATTGATATTATTCATAATTACGTCTGATTTAAAGATAGCTTAATTACATAAACTATTACTTAATATGCCCACTATTAACCTTTATTGATATTATTCATAATTGGGCCTGATTTTAGAAATAACTAATTGCATAAACTATTACTCCATGTTAAACTGTCTTCATTAGATTTTATTAATAATTACGTCTGATTTAAAGATAACCTAATCACGTTCAACGATATATTAATCACAAGTTCTTATGTTACCTTATGTATAAATGGAAATCGTCAAGAATCCCATTTGCCTTATATCACTCCGGTATTATTATTATTATCACCCTTTTCTCATTATCTTCATGGAGAGCGTGTCATTCTCATCAGTAGGAAACGGCATATATCGGGATGTTAACTTGGAGAAAAGTAATCTTTCTAGCCAATTGCCTCAAACGTCGCCAAGGCACCAGTTCATAGTTATAACCCAACTAAAAATGTATAACTTACCTGCCCTCCTAACAGGACCTTGGAACTTTATGATAGTACTCGATTCACCAGTATAAAATATTCAGTTTTACAAACTTTTATACCAAATGTCCTAACTCATTCAAATGACATATATCCAACTTATAGAATGTCAAAATCATAGTTTATAAATTTGTATAACTAAATTTCCTAACTCATTCAATATATACATCTAGCTTACCAAATATAAAATCATAGTTTATAGATTTTCACACCTATATATCCAAATTGATTCTGATGCACACATTTAACTTATGAAATATTAAAAATAATGGCTCCTAAATGTTCATACTAATATCTTACGATAGTTCAGGAACTTTTATAAATGACCTTCCGAATTATATATTTATAGCCCAGTACCTGAATATCCTAATTAGTGATATGTATTTAACTTACAAAGTGTCAAGATGATAATTTAGAAATCTATCTAATTAACCCTAAAATTGTATATTTACCTAAATATCCTAGATTCACTTATTTTGATATATATTCATATTTAGCCGATAGGTGGTTAGACTAATAAGTTATAGATATTCATCAATGACCCTGGGATTTATCCTCGTCACTTACGTCCCAAGTTACTAATCCCCACATATATTTAGGCGGTAAAACACAAAAACGATGCGGGTGCTATTATTATTTTGTTCTGCCACCATATTTATTACTATCGTTATTATTAATATTAGTATTATTACACTTAATATTATTATTATGATTATTACTATTAGTATTGTCATAGTTACTATTATTAGTAACATTATTATTAGTAGAAACATTACCAGCGATAAGAAAATCCAAAATCAACAATATCGACTTTCTCTCCCTCATAGTAACATCCGACCAATAATATCGCTCATATTATTAGCAACAACCCTACAACCCAAGGGTTCCCCCCTACGAACTATCCCTAATCGATCGAATAAGTGACATATACTCTCCCCTACGCGAGCCAATCGCCATCAACTATGCTAGTAGAGATTCTAACCCTTCGAAAAATCTACCTCACCTCCGTGAATTTAACCTTTGTCACCCAGTAGTAGTTCGCGTGTAAGCTATGAAACCTGAATCAGAATACCTACCCAGTAGAACCAATAGTTGGAAATGACAACCGAACGTAAATACTAATTATATAAGTTCCCATGGGGAATTAGCACAATTACTTATTAATTATTAGTCAATGTTACATAAAATTACTTAATGAGAAACAAACAAAGCGAAATGTATTTAATGAAATAGGAAAAATGTTTTACTTACGAAACCATTCTAGTCAAAAAAGAATTTTACAGATGACATTAAGGAATGTTCAGAGGGGGATGGCCCAGAAAAACTCGAGTTCCAATTCCTGTGGCACTGATTAATAGCATCCTAAAACAACTAGAAATTCCCAAAATTATTACATAAGTGGCTACGTAGAAGGAGCAGCGAGACGCTTTGGATTAACACCAAGCAATAACAACTCAAACGCGTTAACCGCCTGAAATGCCATGGCCACATTGGGGGCTTACAAACCCATCCTGAAATTAGACCAGCTTTTAAAAGAAAAAAAGAAAACATGAAAGATTGACTTACCGTCGAGTATCAATTGATGAGTGAGCCACTTACGACCACTATGGTCAGGGATTCACAGAGAGCTGAATGTTAAATTCAGTCAATTTGCAATATCCGCTTCCCATAGTGGATCAGGGCAGCATAAATTCCACTAACTATTTTTTTCTTGTTACCTTTTTGTTTATTCATAGCCTATATAGTAAATTAATAAATTAAAATTTTAATTAACTTAAACAACAGATTTTAATATGGATAATTTTAACTTTAATTTATAGAAGCTAAATTACCCTTGTTTATGGCATTACTTACTAAATCAGTAAGGTGACTTAAGTTTGTGAAAATCGAACTTTAAATCTAACTCAGAAGATGAAAAATAATTTTTTTGTATTTGCATTAATCATCAAATCCGTAAGACTATTGTCGAGTGGTGAATATTTGGGTGAAATGTATTATGTTTGAAACAAATTGTAATGTGGTGTTTGGGCATGTTGGAGCGATCAGGAGTACCAAGATGCGTTTGATATATTTTTGTTTATTTTGATCGTTATAGACATGTCCTATTCTGAATTAACGAACGCACAGGTCGGGCCCTCATCATCCGTTTAAGCCACGAACTGACACATGAGGAAGGGGACGAGATCAACAGATTGGATCAGGAGGCGAGATCACTCGCCTGAGGTCCAGGTGGATTTGGTATAAAATCCATGACTGGACCGACCAGAATGTGGTCCCAGTGACCCCGAAGATAGAGCCGTACCTCAATGACACGTATTTGGCTCTGATCGACGCCTTCGACGATGCGAAGAGAGCAGTGGACCGATTACACTGGCTCGAGGAAGCAACACTGGCCGGCGAATTGGAAGACTGTGACGGGTACGCACGGGCCCAATGTCACCCAAGGCGAACTGCGGCTCTCCAACGTGGGCTAGAATATCCAGAAGCCCTGGACCGAATCGGCCGAGAAGGCGAGGACGACCCGGAAAGGCACCAGTTCCACCCAGGAGAGTGGGGCGGGCAAGGATCGAGACTTATAATTAAACGTTATATACCCAAGATGATTTTGTCGTTAAGACCAGTGCAAATCCTGTGATGTGATGGATGTTTTCTAGTACCTTGCACGCCTTGGCAGTATGTGCCCATCTAACTACTCTGTTGTGATCTGGTCATCTCGGCTAATTTCATTATTGATATTATTTTGTCCTGACCACCTTTATTAATTAGTGTTGTTATTAATGATAATTTTTTCTTTGTTTGATTGTTTATTTATGTGTTAATTATTAATATTAATTTTATTGTGTATATCGCTTCTGATTTTCAATAAATTATTTCAACGGGGGGACCATTGTGACTACCAACTCTAATTTGCGCAGTGTTGACTATCACGACTACACTATAAACTTTGGTGAAATCCATAGAGGCAAGTCTAGAAGTACGCAGTGGGGAGCGGTGACGTAGGGGCGACGTTCATTCAGTAATAATAACGTACACTTCCCCACGCCGAGGTAACAATCTCTAATGTTGTTTATTTTAGTGTTACAACTCCTGGAAGAAATGAGGGCAGACAGAGAGAAGGCGCAACAACAAGCCGAGGAATACCGGGCTAAGTTAACGCGACTTAAGGCCCATTGCCGAAATTTCGAGAGCACTTGGTTCCCGCCCACAGAGATGAAGAAGCGAATGAAACTCATCACCCAATTGCAACTCCAGAGCGCCCAAGATCAAGTTGAGTTGCGGGCCCTCCGCATGAAGGTGAGGGAGTTGGAGGTCAAGATACATCAACAAGACCTTGATCGGGAGGTCATTTCTAAGATCCGACCTATGAGCGAACTGGTTCACCAACGGAAGGAAAGCGTGCCGAAGCCCTCGAAAAAGAAGATCCGGCCGGGAAAAGCAGCACGAGCAAGGATAAGGCAGGCCAGTCAGGCTCAATTGACTCTCCATCCTATTGGAGCAGAGACTACCTCAACCGAACCAACCAGGACTCTATAAGTTGTTTGATTTGTCCAAATAAAATTGTTATGAGTGTTTCCTTATCGGTACATTTTGAGTTTCTCACCCGATTGGCATATATAAATATATATATAGATAGGCATGTATGTGTATATGTGTGTATATGGATGGGTATGGGACAGTGAGTGTATGCAGATATATATATTCAAGGGGACGAAAAGAAATCGGACATAGGCCTTCTATCGGCAGTCCGTGAACCCCAGTGGGTGCTAGACAATTATAGTATGCTAAGCATGCTCACTTTTTGCTAGTGCCCAAACCCTTGATACAGTACCAACGTTGATTGCTCAACGGGTATCAAGTGGTCAGCTATAAATTGTATTTTGGGTTACGCTGGAAACAGCACGAGGAGGTAAAGATTTACAATACCTGTAACCCACCATACAAATTTGGGGGCTCAGCCGGGATCGGAACGTCTTTTTGATGAAAGAAACCGCAAAATATGTTATCGGGAAGCACAAATGGAAAGTTTATTGTTTTCAAATACAACAATCTTTTGTATAGATACTGGTTTGATGAAAATGAATATCCTGATTATGTGGAAACTAGTATGAGGAAAATGAATGTCTGATATATAGAAACTAATATGATGCAAATGAATGTTGAATCTTCAAATAATGGATGAAAGTTTTCAGATTGAGCAAATATAAGAAGGTAATGAAATCTGATACTCGAATATTGTATGAATGAGTTAAAGCGAAATGACAATAAATGAAAACCGAAATAAAAACAAAAAATATAATAAAATTGTAAATATCAACGATTAGAAAATGTAAATAAACGAAATAAGAAAAATTTAAAAATAAGAAAAAAAAGGGGATAGCAAGCTAACGAATATGAAATAAATAAACGGTGTAATCAAATTTAATGGGATAAACGGGATATGGATTATATATAATAAAATGAATATAATAAATAACTAAAATCATGGGCAGGGGATTCGCACAGAAGAACAAATCAAGGGCGATATTATTTGAATAAAATCCAAAATATGAATAATCAGGACACCGGGGAAAGGGATAATAAGAGTATTAGTAAATGGGAAAATAATGTGGGTTATTAATAAAATTTTAAATTAACAAATTGTAATTAGATGGAATTAGCCGGCTACATGGTAAAGAAACTCGAGAACTTTGTTAACTTGACAAGCAATTCACTACAACGACTAAATCGAAAAGCAGACCAGTTATCAAAAATTCAGGATGAACTGAGCTTGAAACCAAGACCTCAAGCGGAGGAAGTATGTATAATGATGAGAATAGCAACGCCTAATGCGGAATTGACCACTGAAAGAGTCTACCAAATCCAAAATTTACGATTGGATAATGCCAAGTTTAACATCAAATGGCAAGAGATAATGATAAAAATGGAAACGATCGAAGACGAAATCAGAGAAGCAATAGAGTACCAAGTTAAAGATTTTAGAAAATGTCTTATATGTAGAAGCAACGAAATACGGGTAATGATGATACCCTGTGGTCATCTATGCTACTGTGAGGATTGTGCAGAAAAAGTAAAACGATGTAGTGCATGCGATACGAACGTTCGAGAGAGAGTTGTAATATACCTCCCATAAGGAGATGTGATTGAATAAATGATAAAGAAGCGAGTTATGAATGAACAAGAATTGATAAAATAAATAATAAATTGTAATAAAACTCTTATAGCAACCGAAAGGTGTAAAACATACGAAAAAACATAAACATATAAAGGACACAAAAGACGTTAAATAAATAGACAAGCAACATAGCAGTTAGTACAACTAATAATAAAATTGGAAACAAGGCTGATTAAAGTCGTATAAATGAGCTGATCTATAAGATCGGTACGATTTCTATTTCCATTTTCTTTTCTTCCTGTTATTATTTTTGGCATAGAGAGATATGATAATGAGGGGATGACAAGTGAATCGTCCTTACGACACTTGCCCGGATGGGAAATCCTGATCACCCTGATGAGAGAATGTAGTAGGATCCATCGCAAATGTTGGGGAGTTTCTGTCGGGTGACTGATCACCACTTGTGGGAAATGAACCAACGCGATTATTATATTTTTTTGTCTGGGAGACTGGGACTAACTAAAAGGGTGAATAAAAATAGAGAAATAAAATAAAAATTGAAAAACGCGCGCTAAATGTTAAAAAATTTAATCCGAGAGCAGCTGCGGATTTGAAGAAACCGTTTTTGGACTTCAAATCAGATGAGGAATAATGATTTTTCCCTAGCGAGTGATGAGGCACCCGAGTACAGCGGCTAACCACCGGACTGTAGTGTCCAGGAGATTATCAGCCAAGGGACTGATGATGCTGGATCACCCAATACAAAAACCCGGATACCACACCGAGTATTGGGCGCATTTTTTTTTGAGTTGCTAGCGGGACTTGATACAAAAACCCGGAATGGTAACGGGCGAGAGAGACCTAGTTACCCACACCGAGTGTCAAGGAGCCCAGTGAAACGGTTGTGAGATGCGAGTCAACCGGTAAAGGACTCGTACTCAATAGGCAACCAAGATTGGACCAGTTGTGAGGCGGGAGACCGAGAGTCAACTGCATATCCAATTTCCTTTTATCTTCACTAGTCGGGAGATCTGGTTCATCACTTTTGAGAATCA